>SKCR01040955.1:0-84358 GCA_019454045.1 Zanthoxylum bungeanum | reverse complement strand
CCACACCATTGTGCTTTATAATATAAATATAAAATATTTTTAAGCCTCCTCATCGCGCCACGTGACAGCTTCATATTAAAGTTATAAAATTAAATTAATAAATATATTAAATAAAAATCATATTACAATCAAAATACATATTATAACAAGAAAACATATTATAATACCTATTAAAAAAACACTACTAAATTATCTACGATTAACCTAACCTAAAATCATATTACAATAAAAATACAAATTATAATTTTATAAGAATTCTATTATAATGAGAAAACATATTATAGTATCCTATTAAAATTAAAAAAATATATATTATTAAATTATCTACAATTAACATAATTTCTACAATTATTTTTTTATTATTAAATTATAAAATTAAAATATCTCTACAATTATTTTTTATTGTAAAATTAAAATAATAAAATATTAATATAAGAAATATTACAATATAAAAACATAATTTACTATTAACGTAAGTAACTTATTAATTCAATAAATTAATTAATATTTTAATTTATTATTATTAAATTATAAAATTATATAAACAAATCTATTATAATAAGAAAACATATTATAATATCTCATTAAAATAAAAAACATATGTGGCACTTAATCTTTACAATTAACCTATATAATTAATTTTTTTTAAATATCTTTGTAATTAATTTTTTATTAAATAATAAACCTATTACAATAAAAAAATATATATTATAATTTTATAAGAACTGTATTATAATAAGAAAACATATTATACTATCATATTACAATTAAAAAAATACTATTAAATTATAAAATTAAATTAATAAATTTATTAAACAAAAACCCTATTATAACAATAAAACATATTATATTATACAATTAATTTTTGAATAATATCACAGATAATCCAAGAAATAATCATATATATATAAGTTAAATATTTTTAAACTTTCTTATCACGTCATATGATACGTAATCTATATAATTATTTTTTTTATTACTGTAGGCACTGCATTTTTACACATAAGTCCCTATGACGAGTCTCATTTGGAGGCACTACCTTTTAAGTCACGGAGGTCACGGGAAACGGACATCGGAAGGGGAAATTCAGAATAAACAAGGTTCACTGTTTTCGTTCGTGCTGCGTTCGTTTTTTTACGTTCGAACGTCAAACGGATTGCGGGCGTTCGTGCCGCGTTCGAGGAAGCGTTCGAACGGTGTCGGTAATTCTGGTTTTGCTGCTAGCCTCACATCCAGCCCATTTAGCTCCCCAAAGCCCATAAAACACATCCCAAATTAAATAAATAAATATTAAATTAAATATTAAATTAAAATAAAACATTTAAACCATTTACCAATTAAAATAAACAATTACCAACTTAAACTAAAATCATGCCTAAATTAAACAAATCACATACTAAATCAAAATATAATCATACAAAATTAAAATCAATCCTAACCAATTAAAGCCAATCATATATTTGACTTCCTAATCTAATAAGATAATTACCAATATAAAATATTGTATTCCTAAAACCAAGCCAATCAAATATTCAACCTTCCCTATCTAGCCAAGATTTGTCCCCCCTCAATCTTTGACTTCCCTTAACCAAACCAAATCAAATCCCTCTTTAATTAGCCAAATCCCTTTCCTTGTCAAGCCCAACCCTTTGCCTATAAAAAGAACCCTTCACCAACCTTCTCAACCCTAGCTAGCTCATACACAGAAAACAACCCCAAACCTAGCCATCTCTCCTTCACACAACCTAAATCACGCCCAAGGCATAGAATTCACACCCAAACTCTCTCGAAATCTCTCTAGACTCTCTCTACACACCCAAGACTAAACAAAAAAGAGAAAACACTTCACACATACACAAAAGAAAACAAAGAAACCACCACAAGCCACCACCCTCCATAGTTGAATCCAAAGCACCAACAGCCACCATAGCCGAATCCATAACACACAAAACTCACCCTTAGCCGAATCCTAAGACACGCCTAAACAACCTCCTAGATTACCTTAAAACAGCAGCCCAAATCCTTAAAAAACAGTAACATAAAAACTGCATAGATAATCTTAAAAATAATCACATATAATTGCACTAAGAACCCACACAAACTTGGAATAGTTCATTGAAAACGTTAAAACAGGTGGCCCGTGCAGTGAGCAGCAAGACCGAGGCCGAATAGGAGCAGAACGGAGTTCGAACCGCAAGCAAAGCAGCAAGACAATGAACGAGAACAGTGAACCAGTGAACCGGGAGAGTTGCGGAGCATCCACCCTTCCGACGATCGTGTACCGTACATCCGAGAGGTGATTTAAAAGGTTAGACCTGAGGGTACCTTTCCATTAGTTTATATTCATTTTTTTATTTAATTCTATTCGCATGAGAGTCGTTTATGAACGCATGTTGTGGCTCGAATGAAATGGAAGAGTGTCGTCTCTTGTGGTATATAGGATGGAACCCAGACGTAAATTCCGTAGTCGAATCCGAATGGATGGTAGTGCGGTCTGTACATGGGACACAACTCCACGTACCATTTGAGTAAACGGCATCTCCTCTTGTGTGGTGTTGCTTTGGTTTATTTATTTCTTGTCATTTAAATTCTGTATATTGCTTATTCCCATATGATATGATCGAGTGCATGGGCTTAGTAAGTGCGATGAAAGGTTCCCTAATTGGAGGGGTTAAAATCCTTCACCACGATGCTTTGCCGCACCGATTGATGTGTGTTCGGTTGAATACGAGATACGTTCAATCGAGCATACCTAGTTTGATATGATTGTCTTTATTTTCGTATGCATGATTCAACCGAGCGCATGTGTTTAGTAAGTGCGATGTGAGATCCCTTATGGGGAGGGGTTAAAACCCTTTACCACGATGCTTTGCCGCGCCGGTTGATGTGTGTTCGGTTGGATGCAAGACACATTCAATCGGACATACTTAGAATAGTATGATTGTCTTTATGTTTGTATGCATGATGTGATGTGACGCGCATGGGCTTAGTATGTTGGTCTAAAGGTCCACTCTTGGAGAGATCAAGAGCCCCCAAAAGGCCACCTTTACGGCAGTATTTCGCCGCCCCACTTTATTTTGTTGTTTATGTATTGTGTCCCATTTCATGCATCAGTTCTGTTCCCGTTCGAACGCGTTTACGAACGCAACTCGAACGCGCATGCATTTTTGCCTTATCATGCATCAGGTCTCATTTCCGTTCGAACGCGTTCACTAACGCCATACGAACGTGAGCATTCGGTCTCATTTCCGTTCGAACGCGTTCACTAACGCCATACAAACGCGAGCATTCTGTTTCATTTCCGTTCGAACGCGTTTACGAACGCTACTAGAACGTGAGCATTCTGTTTCATTTCCGTTCGAACGCGTTTACGAACGCTACACGAACGCGCACACACTGAACTGAGTCTGTCTTATCATATTCATGTATAATTGCCTCTTGGTTGATCTTTCTTGTGTTATATAGCCAACTGTATTATTTGTATTCAAGCATGATTAGGCTGTTAGCATGTTATTTGGTTAATAGGTTCATGAGATAGTACTCAAGCATGATTATGTTGTTCTTAGTTTTCCATATCATATGATTGAAATATGTTCATGAGATTGCCATGTGATGTTGCATGTTGTGATGAACTTGTTGATGTATGCATATGAATTTAGAAGCATGATATCTTTGGAAATAAATGTTATTTAAGCCTGGTTAAATTATCACATAAATCCTTTTATTACAAGTGACATAAGTAAAGGACCATTCCGAACCCAACGGTTTGAGGTCTTCCCTTGCGAGGGGTGAGTGCGGCCTTAAATCTCATTTTCCCGGTTCACACCGGGTGGCGACTCCATGTTATTTAATCCTTCCCAACTAGGCCGCGAGCCTAGGAACGGCGTCGCCCAGGTTCTGTTTTCCACAGTCTGGCGACTCCACTGGGGATAGAGAATTGGCCCCGAAATATTGACTTGTGATGTTTGGATTTATGTTTTAATTGACCGTGTCTATAGTGGATAAAGTAAGGGTTTAATCAAAGGCATTTTTGGGCTAGGTAATGGTTTGGTGTCTTCCTTCATTCACTACATTTCTAGAAGGAAAAGCTGTGAAGGCACCTAGATAGCCATCTACTCGTAGCCTATTGTGATGGACTAATTGGATGACTCGTTGTTTATTCCTGACAACAAGCGATAAGAGCCTAAGAGGCTTGGGTATTTAAGTGAGCCTCGCTCCACCTTCCCTCTGGGGGATCTACAACGGGAAATCCATTTGACAGTCCGTCACACACCATAGCTCATTGGCACGTACCTTAGTGTATAAAAAATGGTGCGTTCACTTGGTTGCTCGAACCCTTGAGTGGGGAGACCTAGTCGTGGGCCATCCTTCGCCGGTGAGAGCCTTTGTCTATACTCTTACTAACCCACCTATAGACCGGGTTGGCTTAAATAACAATTATTTCCTTGAATATGTGCTTGTGGACCATCCTCATTTGGATGCAGTTGGACTATTGTCAGAAATGCGGGCTTGCTGGGCCATTTAAACTGGGGCAAGTTCGCACCTTATGACTATTAGGCTAAAAGCTTCTGAAATGTTGATGGGCCACTTTGTAAAAATTATTATGTGATGTTGCATCATCTTTCTTTTATGCTTGTGTTTGGGAACATCGTTGTTTGGATCCATTTGGACCATTTATCATGGGATATGGGCTTGTTGGGCCATTTAAACTGGGACAATGACACATCTTATGACGATTGGGCCAAAAGGCTTCTAAATAACAATGGGCCATTTTATGATTGTGTTCGGAATATTATCATTTGGATTTAGTTGGGCTCTTTGCCATAAGACATGAGCTTGTTGGGCCATTTAAACTGGGACGGGTTCACTCTTATGACAGTTGTCCCAAAAGCTTCTAAAATGATAATAGGCCGATTTGTTTGAGAATTTTATTTGATTTAATATATGTTATATACTTCTTATGCACATCATGCATACATGTACTTTGTTGACCTCCTCTGTGTCTTAAAAAAGACACCATAGATTCCCGTTGGGTTAGAAAAAAGGGAAGACTCACCAAGATACTGAGAACAGACATGAGTGAATCAGATACTGAGGTATCCCGGATAGATCAGTTGGAAAATGGCTTCGCCAAGATTACTGAACAGTTGCAAGCCTTGACTGCTGCCATGACAAATATGGCTGTGCCCCGTGCTGGGGGAAATTCTGAGAATGTAAGGCGCGAGGAGCCTCCGAATGGGTTGGGGGATGATATCCCCGCTTTTGATGATGATATGGCAGAGTATGCAACAGACAGAGTGATTGGGTCTCAGGCCGAGATACAGAAACTCAGGAATCAGGTTGAATCTGTTACCCGCAAGATGAGGGGTAAGAATGAAGATTTGCTAGATTATGAGACAATGAAGTTTGAGGAGCAGTTGCCAGCGCAGTTTAAGATGCCGGATTTGGCTAAGTTCAATGGGAATGGAGATCCGAGGGTGCATCTCCGTCAGTATGTGTCTGTTATGAGTTCAGTTGGCCTGTCACAGCGCCAAGTCCAAAAGATGTTTGGGATGTCACTCGAGGGGGCACCCGTAGTATGGTACCATAACCTGGACAAGCAGGTTAAGGAAGATTGGAGGGAGCTAGCTGACGCTTTCTTAAAACAATATGTCACGGACCTGGAGATTGACTTGTCACTCCGTGACTTAGAAAATATCAAGCAGAAGCCGGAGGAAAATTTCAAGGAATATGTGGACCGCTGGAGGAGCCAGCTTCTGAAGATGCAGACCCGGCCCTCAGAAAAGGACCAGATCAAAATGATCATCAAGGGCACCAAGCCCTCTATTTATGGCAAACTGAGGAGAATGACTTCGATGATTACTGATTTTCGACAGCTGAGGGAGACAGTTATGGATATTGAGGAGGAGGAAGCCGAGAACAGAAAGTTTTATGGACAGAACAGAAGGAATATTTGGGGACATTCAGGGACTATGCCTGCTACTGCTGAAGTCACTGCCATTAAGAACAGACGATTTTCTAACCTTGGTAAGCCTCTTTCAAAGGTATTCGAAAAGCTGAAGGCGCATGGACTCTTAAAACCTTTGGAACCTAGGCCCATTCCAAATCATGTGCCACCTCACATGAACTTAAACTTATACTGTCACTTCCACCAAGAAAAAGTCCATGACACCGACAACTGCGCCCGCCTCAGACATGAAATCCAAAACCTCATCGATGCCCATACAGTACCCGACCCAGAGAAAGAACAACCCAACGCACACAGAAATCCCCTGCCCAACTACATGATCAATTCTGGCCTACCCGAAACTCTTGTCCTCCAAACTCTCAACCACTCAGCTTCATAAGAATAAGGGATAACAATGGTGGAAGAACTATGGGCTGAAGAAGAAGGCACTGTTGTTTCTCCTAGTTTATCTTGCACTTTTAATAAAGACATTGATTTTGTTTACCTATTCGAACGTTTCCTCATCAATAATAAAGGCGATCATTTCATTTATCTGCCTAAGACTATTACTTTCAAACTTGCAACATGAGTGTGTTCAATCTTGGTAATGTGATACTCAGAACGTAGGGAATCCTCAAAAGAAGCAAGCAGAAAAGATAAGTTAGCCATTCAGGAATTGGGAAATGGAGACAGTGGGACTGTTAGACTTGGAAAGAAACGGGTTCCTAGAACAAATCAGTGAAGACAGGTGGAAATGGTACTTTCCCCAAGAGAAGAATGGTCATCAATGGAATTGACAGAAGACCTAACCCAACGGGATAGGAAACTCATTCACGCATGCATGCATACACATAACATATTTTGCATTCCTTTTTGTGTTTTGTGTTTGTTTTGTGTTCACAGGTTTTGAAGAGAGAAAGCGGCAAATGAAAGCCAGTCTGAAGCATCAATATTAGCATCAGTATCAGCATGGGGGCGAGACCCATATCAGTATCAGTCTGGGGGCGAGGCCCATATCAGTATCAGATCGAGGGCGAGGCCCATATCAGTTTAGGGGAAGAAAGCCTCATGTCAGTTCAATTCGGGAATAAAGCCCACACTCAGTACAGTTCAGGAAGAAAGCCTGCATTCAACACAGTTCGGGAACAAAGCCCAGGGGAATAAAAGCCTCATATCAACACAGTTCGGGAACAAAGCCCAAGGGAATAAAAGCCTCACGTCAGTATAGTTTGAGAACAAAGCTCAAGGGGAAGAAAGCCTCACGTCAGTATAGTTTGAGAACAAAGCTCAAGGGGAAGAAAGCCTCACGTCAGTATAGTTTGAGAACAAAGCTCAAGGGGAAGAAAGCCTCATATCAGTATAGTTTGAGAACGAAGCTCAAAGGGGAAGAAAGCCTCATATCAGTATAGTTTGAGAACGAAGCTCAATGGGAAGAAAGCCTCATATCAGTATAGTTTGAGACAAAGCCCAGGGGAATAAAGCCTCATATCAACACAGTTTGAGAACAAAGCTCAAGGGGAAGAAAGCCTCATGTCAGTACAATTCGGGAATAAAGCTCGGGAGGAAAAAGCCTCATCTCAACAGTTCGGGAATAAAGCTCAGGAGGAATAAAGCCTCATCTCAACAGTTCGAGAATAAAGCTCAGGAGGAATAAAGCCTCATCGCAACAGTTCGGGAACAAAGTACATGGGAATATAGCCTCATCTCAATACAGTTCGGGAATAAAGCCCACAGTCCAAACAATCATGGAATAAAGCACTATCTCTACACAGTAAGCAGTTCGGGAATAAAGCTCGGAGGAATAAAGCCTCATCTCAACAGTTCGGGAATAAAGCTCGGGAGGAATAAAGCCTCATCTCAATACAATTCAGGAAGGAACAGGCCGAGAATGACACTCTAAAAATGGAGCACGGTTCGGGAATGAACCAGGGGTCGCAGCACCTCACCACAAATCAACGCAACTCCACACATGGTAAGTCAAGTGGCAGCTGGCGAGCCAGGTAAGTAGAAATGCATTGCATAACTTTGATAGGATTGTCACTGTTGCACATTACACAAGTCCCATCAAAGTGGGGGCGACTGTAGGCACTGCATTTTTACACATAAGTCCCTATGACGAGTCTCATTTGGAGGCACTACCTTTTAAGTCACGGAGGTCACGGGAAACGGACATCGGAAGGGGAAATTCAGAATAAACAAGGTTCACTGTTTTCGTTCGTGCTGCGTTCGTTTTTTTACGTTCGAACGTCAAACGGATTGCGGGCGTTCGTGCCGCGTTCGAGGAAGCGTTCGAACGGTGTCGGTAATTCTGGTTTTGCTGCTAGCCTCACATCCAGCCCATTTAGCTCCCCAAAGCCCATAAAACACATCCCAAATTAAATAAATAAATATTAAATTAAATATTAAACATTAAAATAAAACATTTAAACCATTTACCAATTAAAATAAACAATTACCAACTTAAACTAAAATCATGCCTAAATTAAACAAATCACATACTAAATCAAAATATAATCATACCAAATTAAAATCAATCCTAACCAATTAAAGCCAATCATATATTTGACTTCCTAATCTAATAAGATAATTACCAATATAAATATTGTATTCCTAAAACCAAGCCAATCAAATATTCAACCTTCCCTATCTAGCCAAGATTTGTCCCCCCTCAATCTTTGACTTCCCTTAACCAAACCAAATCAAATCCCTCTTTAATTAGCCAAATCCCTTATCATATTCATGTATAATTGCCTCTTGGTTGATCTTTCTTGTGTTATATAGCCAACTGTATTATTTGTATTCAAGCATGATTAGGCTGTTAGCATGTTATTTGGTTAATAGGTTCATGAGATAGTACTCAAGCATGATATGTTGTTCTTAGTTTTCCATATCATAGGATTGAAATATGTTCATGAGATTGCCATGCGATGTTGCATGTTGTGATGAACTTGTTGATGTATGCATATGAATTTAGAAGCATGATATCTTTGGAAATAAATGTTATTTAAGCCTGGTTAAATTATCACATAAATCCTTTTATTACAAGTGACATAAGTAAGGGACCATTCCGAACCCAACGGTTTGAGGTCTTCCCTTGCGAGGGGTGAGTGCGGCCTAAATCTCATTTTCCCGGTTCACACCGGGTGGCGACTCCATGTTATTTAATCCTTCCCAACTAGGCCGCGAGCCTAGGAACGGCGTCGCCCAGGTTCTGTTGTCCACAATTACCTATTACAATAAGAAGATATATTATAATCTTCTATTAAATATATATATATATATAACACTTAATCTTTACAATTAATATTTTTATTATAAAATTAAAATAATAAATTATTAAAATAAAAAATCTATTACAATATAAAAATATAATTACCTATTAAAATAAGAAACCTAAATAGTAGTCGCCCACAAAACCTAACCAATTTCACTAGGTCGGGTCGGCCAAAAAAATATATTTTTTTAATGAATGATTTATTTTGAAATATAAATATTAGTCATTTTATGTCTCGAAAATTATCATATATATAAATTTTTAATACAATAAAAGTAATAACCAAATGAAATAATTTTAAAAATTTTAAAAAATAATAAAATTTTTAGAAAAATAATAAAAATATTATAAGGTCGGGTGAAAATTTTTTCGGGTCGGGTCGGGTCAGGTCGCGGGTTGACCCGACCCTATGAACACCCCTAACTCTGACTATTAGCTCTTACACAGTAAATTAGAAATAATATTTGAGAACTGAGAAATAAACTAATGAGACATAAATATTACGTGTAAGTAAATCAATTGTCTCATTTAAACTATAAAACCGATAAGATCCAGAACATTTACAATATCAATATTTAAAATATATGCTCAACTCGTACAAAGTACATGTCTTGTACTAATTACAATAATAAAAATAAATAATATGGTAAAAATACTCATATATGTGTCTTTCTATCATACTATCGGAACTACAGTTGATTCTAGTCAGTTTATTTTAATTAAGATTCAGACGAGATATTTGAAAAAAATTTCACTATATCATTGATCATTTATTGATTTATTATTGACGGTTAATTATTAATTTATTATTTCATTATGGGTAATTTGAGAGGCATAAAATGGTAGTATGAGATCCCTATTCCCATCTCTACAGTAGAATGTGACTCGTTCTACATTTCCAAAATGGAGTGGGTCCAAGCCAACCATTTTCAATCTCACAAGTAAACAGAGACACTAAGGGTGGTAATGACCCGGGCCAAATCCGGCCATAATTTTTTCCAAAAAAAAAAATTCAAATACAATTTATATTATATAAATACATTACCAAAATTAAAAACATACAAAAAAAAATACATTCACACACAATTCACAATTTAAATGCTACAAACAAATACTACAAACATATTAATATATATATATATATATATATATAATTTTTTTTTTTTTGGTTTTGGCCCAGGCCCGGGCCAAAATTGCAAAGCCCGGCCCGGGCTTTTCTGCCACCCTTAAGAGACAACATATATTCACTTCAACATTCTGCTAAGTTCAACTTCAACTATTTATTAGCATCAACGTTTAAACCCAGCTGAAAGGATGAGCTCGACACAAGAGTTTCTTCATGACAACACAAGTAACATTTAAAATATAGTTCATATGATAGAAAAGAAGGCTGCTTCTCAGTATATAAATAAATAAATAAATAAATTACAATTTCACAGGCAAATACATAGTTTATCAGCAAAAGGAACAACATAAATGAAAGGAACTAATATATCATAATCATAATTCATGCAAGACACAAATGATCTATCATTCACATGCAATCGTCTAGTAGTTGTCAAATAATATGATAGAATAATACAAGCATCAATTCAATGATATAGTTGACGAATTTAGTCGTCCCAACCAAAATGATTGCCTTGACATATACCACCCATGTAAGCTCACCTTAAGAACCACAGCAAGCCGATCTTTGGCCAGCCTGAGCAGCCCCGCCTGCCTGGTCAGGTTGGTTGATTTTGATTGTCTGAGGCTGTTAAGATCCAGGCAAATGAATGATTCATCAAATTTAAAATTACACGAGGCTAAACTCAAGTTGGAAAAGGAGTATGGATACAAGCAACCTTAAACATATAATGTCCAACTAAAGAAGGCAGTTCTAATTTGGAATTTCAAGAGTTTAAACTGGACTCTAAGGTTCATTAATCTATCACAAACAAATACAAAAAAGAAACCTCTGTACCTCAGCCCTTGAATCAGTATCTGCAAGCCTTTGCTTAATGTCCCTTCCTATTGAAAAGAAAACCTCCTCCACATTTAAGTTAGTCTTTGCACTCTGTAATAGACAGCATCTTCAGAATACAGAAACAAAAAATCGGACCAATTTACAAATCAGAATGAGAAATTACATACAGTCTCAAAGAACTTGATGCCATATTCATCAGCGAGAGCTTGACCCTTCGAGGTGGGGACAGCCTAAAAAAAGATGTTTCTTATTAACTTGAAGACAAAAATTACGCAATTATCTAAAAAGCAAACCTACACATGCAGAAACATAAAGGAACAGGGAAGGAGGACAGACCCTTTTGCTTTCGTCCATATCAGCCTTGTTACCCACCAGAATCTTGTTTACATTGTCTGATGCATGTTGTTCAATGTTACGGATCCAATTCCTAATGTCTGAAACATGGGGAGAAATCAGCTTAAGTTCAAAGAACACTTGGAACAAACGAGAATAAACACCATATATAAATGAGAGGCAAAAATAAAAATAAAATAAAACTCAATGCTGTAACAGTTACATTTGCAGCATTATAAAAAATCATTTCCACAACCATTCATAAATTTGATGGAAAATAAAACAATCTGATCCAGATGTTCAATCAAAATAGAAGAATGATCAACCTAAACTTAGAAACCTAAACTTCTGATGATAAAATGAAGGGAGAAATTACTGTTGAAAGATGACTCATCAGTGACATCATATACAAGCAATATTCCCATGGCTCCTCGGTAGTAGGCTGCAGGAAAAAAAATTAAAATGTTAGCTTCTGTAATTAGAACATGAAAACAAAGACTCCAGGAAACATAATCTTAATAACATGGAAGAAAAAAAGAGGTTCAATGCTTTTCAATGACTATATACTGCAAGACCATACCTATGGCCCCCTTTTACCAAAAGTTATGACACAAACTGAGGACTACTAAATCAAATCATTATGAATGACTGAGGTTTTGTGTGTCATTCCCAAAGTGCATTAGTTCTGCATGTCACTCAAATAAAATATTGGCAATCGAAAAAGAAAAAGGAAGAGTTAATTGCACTAAAAGGAAAAGGGTTGTAAATGACCAACAAGCAATAAAATGATGCAAAACCTATGCCACCAGCAATCAAACAGAATGTCAGAGCATAAGCCTAAGCAGTTGTTGCAGGGCAGCAACAATCTTAAATAGCTGAACTATGTAGCATAAACATTTTCATTTGCAGGCCTCACGTTAACTAGACAAAATGTACTAGAAACTATTACAAAAACCTGAAAGGTAATCTATTAAAGCATTAAACACCCAACACCTCTACAGATCTAGAAAACTGCATTCAAAGAAACTGGTAACCTGCCAATATCCTAAGACGCTACCATCAAGAAAAGAATTAAGCTTGTTCAAGCATGTCTTCTCAGCATGTTGGTCCAACTCTTAAGTGAGAACAGATTATAATTCTAATAACAAAAAGTTTCAGAACAAATTGTGAATCCACCACGTTATAGACAGCTGCATCCAGACACTTCCAAAATCATAGTAAATTATCCTTGTAATTCTTCCAAGGTAAAAGATCCAAGTTCTTGACAAGACATCTAGATAACATAAAGGACTTTTCCGGTTGAATTATTAACAAGAAAAACCACAGTGTAAGTACACAACAGTTGTACCCAAAGTCTTTGAGAAGATTCAGGAATAAACTTCCTGTTAGATATACAAAAATACAAGATATAGTTTCTTTTAAAGAGGCTATGTCTTTAATCAGATTTTAAACCAAATACATTATTGAGTTTGCTACTATATAAAAATACACGTGCACAGGTGACGACATGGTCCGGACGTCAAATTCCTACCAGATATTTTATTAAGGTAGTAAAAAAAGAAAAGAAAAGAAACAATGCAGATTCCGTTTACACCATAATTCAATTCAGTAACATTATTTATGCCAACACTAACCAGTTGTAATCGTCCGAAATCGCTCTTGACCAGCAGTATCCCATATTTGAAGTTTAATTCGTTTTCCATCAAGCTCTATGGTCCTAATCTTAAAGTCAATTCTGTCAAAGAAAATACAACCTAGTCAGGACACGTGCAATTTATACAGTTAAAATAAAAGGAAATTCCTATCAATTTCAATTGAGACGAAAAAAATTACCCGATGGTTGTAATGAAACTGGTAGTAAAGGAACCATCAGAGAATCGCAAAAGGAGACAACTCTTACCAACACCTGAGAAGTTCCAAAAACAAAATAAAGAAAACACATAATTCAGTATCCAAACCACTCAAAGCTGCTTCATAAACTCTCAATAAACAGCCACGAAATCAAAAAGACTAAGTTTAATAATCAAATATTAAATTACAGCTATAGACAGTGTAATTACAGCTATATAGCCTTAATCTATTGTTAAATTTGAATTCTTAAAACAGAGCCTTAATCTAGATCTAACTCTAATCCAACAGCATCTTACAAATCCTTCAATCTTAAAGACATTGATAAGTATCACATTCACAAATCTCAAATTTCAAATATATTTCTTAAAAACAAATATGAATTGCACATCACATCTCACCATCCAGGATCTAAAGTAATTGAGCATATGTTTAAAAAAAAATGTATTTTAAATAAAAACCCTATAAATCAACGCATACCAAATCAAAATCAAAATACGAAACGAAGAAATTCAGAGGGATAAAAATGTAAAATCATACCGCTGTCGCCGATCAGGAGGAGCTTTATGAGGTAATCGTAATCAGCTCGGGCTCTTGCCGGTGGAGCAGCCATTGAAATTTAAAATATATATATCTTACAAGCTAAAAATAAACAAATTAATTAAACCGTCGAGAAAATGCTTCTAATAAAAAAAAACGAAACGAAACGAAAAAAAAATTAAAAAATATGAAATCAAGAGAAAGGAGTACCAGATCAAGAGAGAGAAAATGTAAATTCTGAATAAAGGAGACGATGAGAGAAATGAGGAATGAGGAGAGAAGCGTCTCCCTTACGTCAGCACTCGTCAGCCGTTGAAAAAATTTATATTGACAGAGCTGATTCGACAAATAAAGTATATAAATGAGGATTCACCTCCCAGCCGTTGGATTTTATAATGAGGGGAGATGTGTGTGAATCGGACGATTGTTGTTTAATTCTAATCCACTGACTGGGTAAATGAAACGAGAGCGTGTTGATATTTTCAAGAGGTTTAAGAAGGGACGCTGATGGTTTATTATTATTTTGTTAGTAGTATAAGGTATGACAAAACTTCCCGCGGTGATGAGTTTGTGGGGTTTAGTGTGCTAAAATTTCAAAGGGAGTTTGTTAGTTATCATGTTTTAGCTTTAATTTAACATTATATTATAGGTAGAGTTTGTTAAGCATGGTAAAAAAAGATCGGTCCGTTTTAGCCTAGCTCAAGAGTAAAAAAACTCGGGCCGGACTTTATAATGATAGGTCCGGATCTGAGTCGGGCTCACACCAAAAATCCCGGCTTGTACTTAGAATAATTGGAAGTAAGAAAACCTTAGGTGTGAGTATATTGTAGCCATGAGTTTGAAGAATGAATTGAGTGTTGTAGTGACCCCTTTTAGGTGTTGGAGCATTTTATGCATGTGTAGCAATGGTTTGTATTGGTGCATGAGTTTTTCTCTTGTAAATGCAGTTTGATGAACTCGGGATCAAACCTGGAATCGTGCCCGGATCGGGACACGCAAGGACCTGCATCGCGATGTGACATCAAACGATACTTTATGTCCTAATTTTTGCCTTGTACGCATCACGATGCGGGATGTTCAGTTGGTGTCACGATGTGTCACCAATTTTAAGACCCATTTTGATTGGTACTAAGTCTTGTCTCATGATGTCAGGAAACGTCTTAGGTTCCCTTGTCAGCATGACTACACGCATCATTTACGTGCATATTTAGAATCATAATGCTCAAGTATACTAACTGTACTTGAACTCGTGTTTCGTAAAATGCACATAGAAGAATTCCTTCAATTCCATTCGAACACGCGAGCATTAGGACGTCGGTTCTGTGAGTGAATGTTATTTCCCTTGTTATGTTTTCAAGCTATTATGGTTGTAGTATGTCTTACTTACAGTCTATATATTATAAATTGCGATCCAAGTTTCATGTTACACAAATTATGTTTTACGATCTTCAAGTCGCATTTCATGTTCACGACTCACATTCTCAGTTTGCAACCTATGTTTACATGATTATAGTTCATGTTTTCACAAGTCATGTATATATGTTTTCAGTTTGTGTTCACAATTTATGTTTTCAGCTTGTGTGTTTCCATTGTAGAAATACTGGTTAGGAATTTCACTCAGACGACGTTCATCTCATACTTATTCTAAAATAAGTAATGAATTTTGTACGAGCATTATATGCATAAACTAGTATGTATATCAGTTCATGATTTATAGGTTTTTAGTTCATGATTTATAATTACATGCCATAGTTTACAGTTTACCAAGGTTCACGCTTTCAGTTCACATTTTACAGTTTCAGTTCATGTTTATGTTTTCAGTTTACGATCCAATTTTGAGTTTATCTTACAGTTTTCAATTATGTTTCCAGTTTACGTTTTATAGTTTTAGTTCAAGTTTACAGTTTCAAGTCATTATTACAATTTCCAGTTCATGTTAATGTTTTATGTTCATGTCATAATTTTTGGGTCATCACAGGTTTTTCAATTTTCACGTTTACAGTTGCAGTCACATTATCATGCTTATAATTTTCAGTCATGTTTATAAGTTCACATTATAAAGTTATATGCCATGATTATATGTTTACAGTTTATGTTTCCCACATGTCATGTTTGCATGTTTTCAGTTATGTTTTTCATGTGTCATGTTTTTATCTTATGTTTTCAAGAGAATTGTTTTCAGTTCATGCTTTACATGTTTACAGTTCACGTATACAGTCCATGATACGGTTTATATTTTACAGTTTACGTGTCAGTTCGTGATTACATTTTCATGCTTCATGCTTCACGATTTACCATTTATGTTTCATGTTTATATCACATGTTACATGATTTACAGTTCATGGTTTTCGAGATTTACAATATAAGTTTAATGCTTCACAGTGTAAGCTTTACATATATACCAGTACAAGTAACTAAATTATTTTCAAAACAGTAGTAAAGTGTCGTCCCCTCATATATAGCTTCTCGAGTATGCTCACATTCATGTTCATGCTCATGCATCCCTACCTACATGGTGCAAGTTCCCGCTAAGTAGGTCTCACTACAATTATAGCTACTCAAGTATATTCAGCTTCAGATTGCCTAATGATTTTTTGGAAACCCTCTTAGGCTTATTCATGTTCATGTTCCCCTGCTTACACGGTGCTTGGTCCCGTTAGGTAGGTTCCACGCCCCTAAGTTATGATACTTGTGATGTTTCTCATGACACTCAACATATGCAAGTGTGTGTGAGGGTGACAGTCGAATCCCGATATGTAAGGCAATGCAAGGGAGACGTCTCAATCCCGCTCGTTGCATATGTATTTTTTAGATCTTATGTATTTTTCATGTTTACAATTACAGTTTTTAGTTCAAGTTAATCAGCTATAGCTCGTGTTTACAGTTTATAGTTTATAATTCATGTTTTCAGTTCATATCATAATTCTCAGTTCATGTTACAGTTTCTAAGATAGGAATATGGTCTGTAGTTATGTTATCATGTTCGTAGTTATAATTCATATATAGATATTTCGACTCAGATTTTCAATTTAATTCATGTTTACAGAATACGTCATGTTCGCAGCTGCTTCAAGTTTACGTTTTCAAATCATGCTTACAATATCAATTTATATTTACATTCTCAGTTCATGATTCAGTCTTAGTTCATATTATAGTTTTCAGTCATGTTTATAAGTTCACGCTATACAATTTTTGATCGTGTTCGAAGTCTATGTGTCACAGTTACAGCCATGCTCATAGTTGTCAGATCAATTGGATAGTTTCAAGTAATGTTTATGATTTTCAGATCATGTTGGTAGTTGTCAGTTTATGTATATGTGTCAATACATGGTTTCAGTTTACCGACCATGCTTACATATGTTTCATTCATGTTATACTTTATGTTTTATATTTATGGTAACATTACATGATTTATAGTTTAAGTTCTAATATCTACGATTCATGATTCTTGATCCATGGTATGTGTCCATGACTTTGTAAGTTTATGCTTACAAGGATCCTATTGGAAATAGATTATCTATACAAGTTAGGTACTCTATGTTTTTACTTTTATTTTCAGCATTCATTCACTAGGTCGTTCATATGACTTACTCTCCCACTTTTAGTTTCTGTGTTTCAGGATTTCATGCATGCGGAGGCCAAGCTTGGATAAGATGGATACCAACTGTAGTCCGTATGGGTGTCTTAATACCTAGTTCCCTAAAGCCAACTGGTTTGGGAGTCACTGGCCCAAAGCTCGCTACAAGGATTGAAGATGTTATAAAAAACAATTATTGCCAAAAAAGTGTGAATTCTGATATAACTTTAGGAAAAAAATATTACTCACTTTTCAACTAAACTTATGAATATTGTGGGTACAATGATTTGATTAATACCTTGTTGGTTGTGTATATGGAGAATGATAAAAATAATTGGAGAATTTACTTATTTGGTAATTTAGAAAGAAAGAAAACAACTATTAACTTGGATGAGAATTTCACATGTTTAGTCACTAACTAATTTTGTGTGTTTGATTGACGTTTGTGGGTATCATCGCTGTAAGCCCTCACGAGAATACTACTCATCCACTAGGGACACCTAGTGGTTTAAAGGCTTATTGCATACGCTAAATGAAACTGTGATCCCTACGAAAGTGGCTTAGATTAATTTAAGTATTTATTGTATTTTATTTTCTAGTTTTGCTCGAGAACTAGCAAAATGTTAAGTTTGAGGGTGTGATAAGCGAAAAATATATCGATATTTACTGCCCATTTTATTTAATATTTTGTATAGTTTCTCGGGTATTGTGAATATTTTTATGTGTTTTGTGTTATTTTGCAGATAAATAAAGTTTCGGAACTCACTGGAATTGAATCGGGGCTAAAACGGTAAAATTCAGATCAAAAATGGCAAAATGAGAAATTTTCTGTTCACAGGTCGCGACGCGCAACATCCTCTGCGTCGTGATGCGCAATCAATAATTAAGTTGCCGACACGCGTCATCACATGCGTCATCATGATGTCAGCATTTCACCCCGCGTCGTGACGCCAACATTCAACGCGTCGCGACACCGAAGCAATTATTGAGCTGCCGACACTTGTACAATATTGTAGCACGCATCACGACGCGCAAGTGTTTTGTGTCGCGACGCGTGGCGATTTTGGAGCCTATAAATTGAGGCTGAATTCAGAAGGAAAATTCATACTTTCTTCTGGGAAATTTCTTAGAATACTAAGAATAGAGTATCTTGTTTGTTTTCAGCTTTCGTATATTTAATTTTTATTTTAGCAATAAAATTGTGTGTGTTTTACTTAAAGCATGAGTATGTAACTTTTTTCTACTGGGGTGAAAAGGTTAAGCTTTTATTATTATAATTTAGATTAATCTCCCTTAATTATAATATATATTATTTTAAAACTTGACTTAATGGGATACCACCTTTATGATCGGTTGGACTTAATTAAATTAATTTTGACCTGACTTAATTGGATACCGCTTTTATGGTCGATTGAAATTAATAAAAATCTGACTTAATCAGGATATCGTCCGTAAGGTCGGTTGGTAATATAACACAAATTTATATATTATAATAAGAGATATTTCTAAATTAGAAGTAATAAAAGTGGATCCCTAACCTCAGCATTTTATTTTATTGTTTTATTTTACCTTTTTAATTTTCAATTTTTATAATGTTTTATTTATTTAATTCTTTAGTAGTCCTAGATATGTGTCGTAAATAAATACAATATCTAGGGTTGTGATGAATCCCAATATCACTGGTTTATAAGTTGGTTATTTTGTGTCTTGGGTAATATATTGATTTATTTATTGAGTTTTAATCTTAATTCTTCTTATTAACTGGCCACTAATAAGATTGATATGATAAACTTAAAATGAACTTGACAAAAAGATTTTAGGTTTCAGCCTTAGACTCAATAGCTCACGATCTCACCTTATGGTAGATTTCCTTTTAGGATAAACATATACCTGCCGGGTGTGGGTAGCCATAATTGGAACTTGACCTTAATGAATTCGAGTAACTTGGTTAACATAGACATATAGTTAATTGGGTTACTTTGGGTGTTTGCATCTGACTATCGACAGAGGCTTTTGCATATCTTCGTGTTCCAAGTTAATAAACTGACATATTACACAAGCATAAGATAATCAACTCATCTTTAGAAAAGAATTGGTAGGAATCACAACCCTGGATATTTTCATATCATTATTTAAAACTTAAAATCTACCTTTGTTTTGTTTTATTTACTTGTCTTAGTTAAAATCACCTTCTAACCAACAATCAAATCAATTAGATACTCGTAGATATTTAGCTTCATAAATTGATAGCATAGGCATTAAATCCTCGTGGGATCAATATTTTTATACTACTTGAGCGATACGTACGCTTGCGTAACGTGTGTGTTTACCACCGATCATATTTAACTAAAAATAAATGATAAAGGCGCAAATGTTCAGAAAGAGATGAGGTTTGATAGAGAGACCTGACCTCATGGTATAGAATATTTCTCCCGAGAACATGAGCATCATGAAAGATGAAGTGAGTTGAGATATCGACCTGACCACATGAAATGTGTTGATTTTGGGTTTTCAGAAAGTTTGTTGAAACCGACCAGATGAGGTCCCTATATGTTAACCCGACCTGGTTGAAAAAGCTAAAAGGAAGATTTGATAGTATCATCTACCTCGCTAAGTCGACCTGATGAACAAAAATTGGATCACAAACTGACTTGTATTGTAGTCATGTGACATATGCCCTAGTTGAGAAGATAAGTTTCTAGAAGGCTAATGATGACTGTGGGAAAGGAACAGTTCTCATTGGAAGTAGCCCATTTGACCGATGCGTAATCACACGCGTATAACGCAAGCGCACGTATCGTTCAAGTAGTATAAAAAGTATCGATCCCACGAGGACTTAATACATAGGCTATTAATTTGTGAAGCTAAATGTTTACAAGTATCTAAAGGATTGGTTGTTTTATTGGATAGTGACTTTAAAATTAAATCAAGTAAATAAAAGGTGCAAAAATAGGTTGAGGAAAATTCAAATTCATAAAACTATTCAGGGTTGTGATTTCTTCCAATATTTCTTTAAAGATGAAGTGGTTATTTCATGCTTGTGTAATATATTAGTTTACTAACTTGGAACACGAAACTCTGCAAAAGCCTCTGTCGATGGTCAGATGCAAATACCCAGTGTATCCCAATTAAACCATATGTCTATGTCAACCAAGTTACCTGAATTCATTAAGATTAAGTTCCAATTGTGGCTACCCCCGCCCAACAGTTATATGTCTATCATGTAAGGAAATCTATTAAGGATTATATATTCTCAAGGAAGATCGTGGGCTATTAGGTCTAAGGCTGAAACCTAAAATTCATTTGTCAAGTTTATTTTAAGTTTACCTTATCAATCTTATTAGTGGCCAGTTAACAAGAAGCATTAAGCTTAAGACTTAATAAGTAAACCTTTATATTACCCAAACTATAAACAACCCCTTATAAACCGGTGATATTGGATTTCATCACAACCTCAGATAATGGGCTTAGCTATGACACATATTTACAACTAGTAAAAGCTTAAAAATAAAAGACATAAAGTAAAATGATGAAAAGTGAATGTTGGAAATTAAAAAGGTAAAAGTACAATAAAAGAAAATGTTGGATTAAAAGGATCCACTTTTATCACTACTATTTTAGATATCTCTATTAATATAATATATTAACTTGTGTGATATTACCAACCAGCCATATAGGCGGTAACTTGATTAAGTCAAATTAATAATTAATTACCAACCGACCAACCAGTTGGTATCCATGCTTAGTCAGGTTAAAACCAATTTATAAATAATTACCAACCGGCTAATATAGCGGTATCCTCATTAAGTCAGGTTTTAAATAGTTATTATATTATAATTAAGGGAGATTAATCTAAATAGCAATAATAAAAGATTTACCTTTTACCCCAGCAGGGGGAAATTACCTCATTATTACTGCAAAAGTAAAGAAAGGTAAGTATTGTGCGTAAAAGTAAATAAAATTAATTACATAACTGAAATTAAACAAACAAGGTACAATTTTCTTAGTATTCTTAAGGAATTACACAAAAGAAGGTATGGATCTGAAATGAAAAATTCGGCCTGAATTTATAGGCGTCAGTAGGCCTCGCACGTCGCGACGCACCGTGAATTACGATGTGGAATGCAGATCTGCTGACATGTGGCAGGCGGTGCCGACAGCTGAATAATTACTCAATAATTATGCTGACGTGGCGATGACGTGGCGATGTGGACTATCGGCAGCATGTGATGATGACACGTGGCATAAGATGATGACATGGCTGACATGTGGCAAGCTGACACGGCATGTGACTGATGTGGACGCCACGAGACTGACACGTGGCGATGTCGATTGTCAGAAGCATGTGATGGTGACACGTGGCACGACGCACGTTAGCAGATCTGTTGTGATAATGACATGTGGTAGGCGCATTTTAGCAGCGTATTTTAGAAAAACTTCTTTGATTGGTCCACGTGTCCCGGCGCACACTAGCAGACTCCAGCGCATGTTAGCGGTCGCGACGCACCAAATTACAATTTTACCATTTTTGTCTGTTTTTCACTGTTTTGGCCCCAAATCACCTCCAGAGAGTCCTGAAACTTTATTTATCTAAAAAAAATACAAAACACATCAAAACATTCAAAAAACTCAAGAATATATACAAAATATTAGGTCAAATGAGTGGGAAATAATGATACATTTACCACTCATCACACCCCAAACCTAACATTTTGCTAGTCCTTGAGCAAAACAATAAAATAAAATAACATAAACATCTTTAAAATAAAATTAAACTAAGTCTCTTTCATAGGGATCACGGTTGCATTTAGCATATGCAACAATCCTTTAAACCCCTAGGTGTCTCTAGTGGACGAGTTGTAGTCTCGTGAGGGCTTACAGCAACGATACCCACAAATGTTTTACAAAAGTAAAAAGATAGTAAAACTAATGCACACAAAAGCAAAAAGACAAGATAAAAGAGAATAAACAAGTTAAAGTTAGTGACTAAACATGTGAAACTTCTTATCCAAGTTTAGAGTTGTTTTCTTTTTTCTAAATTATCGAATAAGTAAATTCTCCGATTATTTTTACCATTCTCCATACACACAGCCAACAAAATATTAATGAACTCATTTTTCCCCACAATAGTCACAAGTGTAGTTGGAAAGAATTTAATATTTTTGTCCTAAATTTATATCAGAATTCACACCTTTTTTAACAAATAGAATATTTTTTCTGATTTTTCTGAATTTTTTTTATATATATACAATATCTTCCATCCATATAGCAAGCATTAGGCCAGTGACTCCCAAACCAGATGGCTTTAGGGCACCAGATGTTAAGACACCCCTACAGACTTAATTACTCGGACTTCAGATATATATATTTTTTTCTAACATTTTTGATCCATGTAGCGAGCTTTGGGCTAGTGACTCCCAAACCAGTTGGTTTTATGGCACTAGGTGTTAAAACACCCATACGGACTTAATAACTCGGATCTCAGACGTTTTTTTTTTGTTTTTTTATCCCATCGCTATTTTTTAAGATGCTTCCTCCAATTAAACCAGAGCACTGAATATTACAAACTTGTCAATTACAACTCATGTCTGTATGTTACCATGTATGTTGATAATACATGTCAACTGAGCATATGAAGATTCATTTTAATCAGTTTTATGGAGAATTCACAAATTAAATCATTCAAAAGGAAATAAACAAAAATTAATTTGTTCCGAAATAGATTGAGATACGTCTCAGGAGTGGAAACTCCTTATATAACTATCTCACACCAATTTCACCCGATTAATCAAATTAAAAACACAAAATATTTTTTTTTTGATTTTTGTAAAATTTTTCTTTTTTTTTTGAATTGTTCGAAAATTTTGGACTAAAAATAAAAACAACATAAAAATATGATACTAGTCAACTATTCCCCACCCCAAACATAAATGAGACATTGTCCCCAATGTCTTAAAAAGTAGAATCTGAGTTTAGAAGATAGTATCTGGTTAGCTGAAATTCTACATCTACAAAGGAAATTTAAACGTTAAGATCCAGATTTATCCGACGCTTCTTACGATCATTATCAGACCAGTTTATCTTGGAAATGATATGGTCAATTTGTGGTTCAAAGGCTAAGATTTGGTCAATTAAATCTGGGGCAGTTCTAGAAGTGAAATGAAGTTCTTTTAAAGGTTTTGACACAAACCCATTTCTCCGGGCATCATCAAGAAACACACAAAGAAAATCATAAAATCCATCTGCGTTGAACAGCCCAATCGGTTTCTGGTGTATGTTCAAGTTCGCCGAAGATAGTACTGTAAAGATTTCCTCCATTGTACCCAAGCCACCTGGCAAAGCAATAAAAGTGTCAGCACAGTTAATCATTTCTACCAGTCGTTCAGACATACCTGGCACAATTAGTTCCTCTCTGTTTGATGGTCCTATCAGATTTGCTTCCGCCAAAGGTTTTGGGATGATTCCCAAGACTTGACTGCCTCCATCATGTAAGGCCTTTGAAACGATCCTCATTAGTCCAAGATTGCCACCGTCATATACCAAGTGCATATTCCTTTCAGCTAAGACTCGACCCAATTCCTGTGTTGCCTCTATGTATTGTGGCTTAATACCAACACTAGTACCGCAAAACACACAGATGTTTACAACTCGTCTTCTTGAAGTGGCTTCCATTTTTATCTAGATGCCTTCAAATGTGCAATGATGAGTTGAATTTATAACACCTAAAAATGGGTGAGTAATAATAGCACTAGTACCTGCCAAATGACAATTATTAGTTAAACAGTAAAATGTATCATGAAAGTCAAAAAGATCTGGATCATGTCGGAGAAAATAAAAGAAAACAACAAAACAAATCACAATTATTAAGAAAAGACAAAGAGATATAATATTTACAGGAAAGTAACGGCTTGAATGACGTATATGCGTCAGGGACAAGCTTCCCATCCAATTTTCTTATAAATTGGCAAACAGAGTCTTTTAAAGTCAGATTATCGAGACTAAACTGTTGTCTTTCCTTTTTGAATTGTGAATATAACATGTGAATTGCGTGATGCACATATCCACTAGGATGCGTCTCAAGAGTCTTAGATATGTAATTCAGAGACTCCTTACTTAAGTCATCCCTAATGAATTTAATCTTATCTTCATGGTTATCAGACATCATTCCTAAGGAACGACAACGAGTATTACATGTCATACGAGCACATTTATAACAAACACCCATCTTTTTAGCTCTTCTCTTTTTTGCATAGGTGCTTCTTCCTAAACCAGGCAGATGTGAAACAAAAGAGTCAGAGGACTCACCTGCCAATCGAACCTGTGCTTCAATAATCTAATGAATGTCATTAGGAATACCTTTAATCATCAGTAGTCTCATCTGTTCCAAGCGAGCTTTGTAGATCTTCATCAGAGAATTTTGAGGGAGAGAAGGAAATTACTTATGAAGATTTGCGAGAACTTCTTCAATCCTGAAATGTGACTTTACCTACATAATTAAACGCACCAAATAAAACACACCAAATCATAATATATACACAAATTGCATGTGTTGCCTCCGAGCGAGCACTAAGTTTAACGTCGTGAGCCAGACATGACTACCTGAACGTTAGGCTGGATCTGAAATTGTGACACTTTCTTTTTTCCGCTCAAATGATTCTCCCCAGTAGTGTTTGACATGCTGACTGTTAACCTTGAATATTTCGTTGGTGTTGGGATCAAGTTACTCAACAGTTCCATATGGTAAAACCTGAGTGATTACAAATGGACCTGACCACCTTAATTTCAACTTTCCAGGGAAAAGTTTCAACCTTGAATTGTACAACAACACTTGCTGCCTTGGTTCTAGTTGTCTGCGCACTATTTTTCGATCATGCCATTTTTTGGTCTTTTCTCTGTATAATCTAGCATTCTCATAAGCCTGTAGGCGAAACTCCTCCAATTCATTGAATTGATGGAGTCTTTTCTCTCATGCAGCTTGTGGATCAAGATTCAATTTTTTCAGTGCCCAGTACGCCTTGTGTTCAAGCTCAACTGGCAGATGGCATGCTTTCCCAAACATCATTCGATATGGGGATATACCAATGAGTGTCTTGTAAGCTATCCAGTAGGCCCATAATGCGTAATCCTGTTTTGTAGACCAGTCCATCCTTGTTGATCCAACGGTTCTCTCCAAGATTCTTTTGATCTCCATGTTTGAAACTTCAACCAATCTATTTGATTGTGGATGATAGGCAGTGACAACCTTATGAGTAACTCCGTATTTGGATAGGGGTGCATCAAAGTATCTGTTGCAGAAATATGTGCCACCATCACTGATAATAGCTTGAGGTGTTCCGAAGCGAGTGAAAGTATTCTTTTTAAGGAATTTGATCACCACTTTTGAATCATTTGATGGCAGTGCAATTGCTTCAACCCATTTGGAGACGTAGTCTACAGCAACCAGTATGTACATGTTTTCAAATGATGGAATAAAGGGTCCCATAAAATTAATCCCCCATACATCAAATATCTCCACTTCCATAATATTTTGCATAGGTCCTTCATTTTTCCTCGAAATATTTCCAATTCTCTGGCACCTGTCACATTGAAGAGCAAAGAGATAAGCATCTTTAAAAAGAGTGAGCCAGAACAAACCTGATTGTAGGACTTTGGCTACAGTTTTATTCCCGCTGAAGTGTCCGCCATATGGTGATGAATGACAATGTTGCAGAACATTGTTGACCTCCTTATGTGGAACACATCGTCTCAATAATTGATTAGCACAACGTTTGAACAGGTATGGCTCATCCCATATATAGTGTTTGACTTCTTTGAAGAACTTCTTTCGTTGCTGAGTTGTCCATTCCAACGGCCATTTTCCCGATACTATATAGTTGACATAGTCAGCATACCAAGGGGCATCATACTTTTTCATGGCAAACAACTGTTCATCCGGAAAAGTTTCTTTGATTGTCAATTCTTTGCCAGCTGTTTCTCCATTCTCGAGCCTCGATAAATGATCTTCCACTTGGTTTTCAATCCATTTCCCGTCTCGAATCTCCACGTCAAATTCTTGCAGAAGAAGTATCCAATGGATCAATTTGGGTTTGGCATCTTTCTACGCGATCAGGTATTTGATTGTTGAATGATCTGTGTAGACCACCACTTTGGGACCCAGTAGATATGATCAAAATTTATCAAAAGTGCACACAACTGCGAGCAACTCCTTTTCAGTGGTTGTGTAGTTGAGTTGAGCTTCATTGAGAGTTCTGCTGGAGTAATAAATGGCGTGGAAAACTTTTACTTTATGTTGTCCCAAAACTACACCTACAGTAAAATCACTAGCATCGCACATTACCTCAAATGTAAGGGTCTAGTCTGGTGCTACTATGATGGGGCCAGAAACCAGCTTCCGTTTTAGGATCTCAAAAGCTTCTTGGAATTATTTGGTGAATTTGAAAGACACATCCTTCTCCAGAAGATTGCATAAAGGTTTAGCAATCTTTGAGAAGTCTTTGATAAATCTCTTGTAAAAACCTGCATGTCCGAGAAAGCTCTGAATCTCTTTGACAAATGTTGGTGGAGGTAGTTTTTCAATTGTCTCAATTTTTGCTTTGTCTACCTTGATTCCTTTTTATGAGATCTGTTATCCCAGAATAATGTCTTCCTGCACCATGAAATGGCATTTCTCCCAGTTGAGCACCAGGTTGTTATCTTCGCATCTTTGTAACACATGTTCCAGATTTTACAAGCAGTGGTCGAAAGAATCTCCGAACACAGAGAGATCATCCATGAAAACCTCCATACTTTGTTCCAACATGTCTGAGAAGATGGCCATCATGCTACTTTGAAATGTAGCAGGGGCATTACATAGTCCAAATGGCATCCTGCGGAAAGCAAAAGTATCATACGGACATGTAAAAGTTATTTTCTCCTGATCTTCTAGGGAGATGGCAATCTGATTGTGCCCCGAATATCCATCCAGAAAGCAATAGAATTCATATCCCGTCAATCTGTCTAACATCTGGTCAATGAATGGCAGTGGAAAATGATCTTTTCTTATTGCTTTGTTTAGCTTCCGATAGTCCATGCATGCTCACCATCCAGTCACCGTTCTTGTTGGAATCAGCTCGTTTTTTTTCATTTGTGACTACAGTATTTCCTTCTCTTTTTGGTACACACTGCATAGGACTCACCCAAGTGCTGTCAGAGATGGGGTAAATGATGCAAGCATCCAACCATTTGATAATTTCTTTCTTCACGACCTCCTTCATGGTTGGATTGAGTCTCCGTTGATGCTCCATTGTGGGTTTGTACTCATCATTCATCAGAATCTTGTGCATGCAAAATGATGAGCCAATGCCTCGAATGTCTGCTATAGTTTAGTTAATGGCTCTCTTGTGTTCTCGTAACACACTCAATAACTTTTCTTCATGCTCCAATGTTAGCGAAGAAGAAATAATCACAGGTAATTCAGAAGAGTTTTCAATGAATGCATACCTGAGATGGCTCGGAAGTAACTTCAGCTCCAACTGTGGTGGTTCTTCAATTGAGGACTTGATCCGCTCCTTTTTCGGGAGTTCCAGGCTTTCAACTGATGGTGTCGATTTGAAATGAAATGGCTTGTCAAGATAGTTGATACATTCCAGAATTTCAGTATCTAACTCGCTAACAGTCATGTTGGTGATGCAAGCTTCAAGTTTATCTGTGGGAGGTGGTTCAGTATCCTGGATGATACTATCAACAATATCAACTCTGAAACATTCATCTTCCTTTTCATTACTCGGGAATTTCAAGGCTTTGAAAACATTGAAGGTAACTTCTTGGTCCTGAACTTTCATGGTTAGTTCTCTTTTTTGCACATCAATAATAGTTCGACCTGTAGCCAAAAATGGTCTCCCAAGGATGATAGGTACATCTTTGTCTTCATCCATGTCAAGGATAATGAAATCTGCTGGGAGAATGAGTTTGTCAACTTTGACCAGCACATCTTCAACAACTCCTCTCGGAAATGTGATCATTCTATCAGCAAGTTGCAGTGAGACTGAGGTAGGCATTGCTTCTTCAATTTGCAGTTTCCTGTAAATATAAAAAGACATCAAATTAACATTTGCACCTAAGTCACATAAAGCCTTACTGATGTAATGTTCTCCAATGGTGCATGAGACAGTGAAACTGCCAAGATCTTTCAACTTCGGGGGAAGTTTCCTCTGAATGATGGCGCTTCATTCTTTCGTCAATGCTATTATCTCGTAATCTCCCAATCTCCATTTTCGTGAAAGAATGTCTTTCATGAATTTGACATAATTGGGCATTTCTTCCAAGGCTTTTGCAAATGGAATGTTGATGTGCAGCTTTTTGAAAACCTCCAAGAAATGAGCAAACTGCTTGTCCAGTTTGTTTTTCTGAAGATGCTGTGGAAAAGGTGGAGGTGGAATGATTTGACCTTTTTCCTTTGCTTCTTTTTCCTCCATCTGTTGCTCTGCTTCTTTTTGAACTTCTTTAATGGATGCTTTGATTCCAACATCTTTATTGATTTCAGTACCGCTTTTCAAGGTGATGGCTTGACATTGCTCCTTCATTTGGTTCCTTGGATTTGGTTCTATATTGCTGGGAATATTTCCTGGCGGTCTGTAACTCTGAGCATTGACTAGTTGTCTAATTTGATTCTCTAGTGCTTTAATTGAGGCAAATTGGCTTTGAAACATAACATCATATATTGCTTGTTGCTTTTTGAACATCTCTGCAATCCATTATTTCATTTCTGGTTCTTTATCAAACTCATGGCCTTTGTTTTGTTGTTGGAATCCAGGTGGTGGATTGTTCTTTTGACCTGAATTGTTGCTCCATGAAAAATTGGGATGATTCCTCCACCTTGGGTTGTAGGTATTGGAATATGGATTGTTCCACTGTCTGTTAAAATTATTGACATAATCCACCATCTCTTCTTGTTGATTTGGCTCTGGTCCTCCTCCATAAGGTGAACTTGTGGCTCCGACAATGTTTACAACTTGCGCGCTGAGTGTTTCCAGGTATTTGCACATCTGATCCAACTTAGTATTCACTGCTGAGTTGGCTCCAACTTCATAAATTCCTGTAATTCATTGAATCATGCTCATTTCTGTTGGCCACAAGGAATTATTGTTAGTCATTTCTTCGATTATGACCCAAGCTTGATCTTCTCCTTTTGCCATTAGCGCTCCTCCAGCAGCAGCATCAATTGTGGTTCTCATTAGTCTAGAAAGTCCATTATAGAAAATTGCTTGAAGCCATTTTGGAATCTCATGGTGAGGACATTTCCGGAACAAATCTTTGTACCTTTACCAAGCTTCGTAGAGAGTTTCCGAGTCATGTTGTACAAATGATATGATGTCATTCCTCAGTTTTAGTGTTCTGGCTGGTGGAAAATACTTTGCAAGAAATTTGGTGGCTAGAGTGTTCCAAGTTGTGATGGACCCTGCTGGTAGTGAATGTAGCCAAGCTTTAGCTCTGTCTTTCAAGGAATATGGGAAAACACGCAGTCTCATTGCTTCTTAAGCTGCTCGATTGTAATTGAAAGTGCCGCAAACTTCCAGGAAGTTGTTGATATGGGCATTAGGATCTTCAGTTTCATTCCCTCCAAACTACATTGACTTTTGAATCATCTGAATGCATGTTTTGATGTCACATGCATTTGCTGGTAAGAGATGAAGTATAATACAAGAAATGAAGCCATCAACCACCGGAATGGTTCTATCTCGAATGGAATTGGTGGTGCAACTTCCAAAGGTTCAAGTTCCATGTCAACGATTGCTTCTTGGCCCTCTCGCTTTCCCTTCTCAATTGTCTGATGGTTCATTCAATCTCTAGGTCAAGCGGTCAAAGTTCAAAGCTTCTGGTTTTTCTCATGTAGTGTCTGAGAACATGAAACACAAGAAAACATAAATAATAAGTAAAAAGAAATTATACACAAGTAACGTATCTAACCTCAAAAATAATAGTGAAAGATAACTAAGTCCTTGACAACGGCGCCAAAAACATGACCGGTGCGTAATCACACGCGTATAACGCAAGCGCACGTATCGTTCAAGTAGTATAAAAAATATTGATCCCACGAGGACTTAATACCTATGCTATTAATTTGTGAAGCTAAATGTTTACAAGTATCTAATGGATTGGTTGTTTTGATGGGATGGTGACTTTAAAATTAAATCAAGTAAATAAAAGGTGCGAAAATAGGTTGAGGAAAATTCAAATTTATAAAACTATTCAGGGTTGTGATTTCTTCCAATATCATTTTAAAGATGAAGTGGTTATTTCATGTTTGTGTAATATATCGGTTTACTAACATGGACCACGAAATTATGCGGAAGCCTCTGTCGATGTTTAGACGCAAATACCCAGTTTAACCCAATTGAACCATATGTCTATGTCAACCAAATTACCTGGATTCATTAAGTTTAAGTTCCAATTATGGCTACCACCGCCCGACAGGTATATGTCTATCCTGTAAGGAAATCTATTAAAGGTTATCTATCATCAAGGAAGATTGTGGGCTATTAGGTCTAAGGCTGAAACCTAAATTCATTTGTCAAGTTTATTTTAAGTTTACCCGATCAATCTTATTAGTGGCCAGTTAACAAGAAGCATTAAGCTTAAGAGTTAATAAGTAAACCTTTATATTACTCAAACTATAAAATAACCCCTTATAAACCGGTGATATTGGATTTCATCACAACCTCAGATAATGGGCTTAGCTATGACACATATTTACAACTAATAAAAGCTTAAAATAAAAGACATAAAGTAAAATGCTGAAAAGTAAATGTTGGAAATTAAAAAGGTAAAAGAACAATAAAAGAAAATATTGGATTAAAAGGATCCACTTTTATCACTACTATTTTAGATATCTCCCTTAATATAATATATTAACTTGTGTGATATTACCAACCAGCCATATAGGCGGTAACTTGATTAAGTCAAATTAATAATTAATTACCAACCGACCAACCAGGCGGTATCCATGCTTAGTCAGGTTAAAACCAATTTATAAATAATTACCAACCGGCCAATATAGCGGTATCCTCATTAAGTCAGGTTTTAAATAATTATTATATTATAATTAAGGGAGATTAATCTAAATAGCAATAATAAAAGCTTTACCTTTTACCCCAGCATGGGGAAATTACCTCATTATTACTGAAAAGTAAAAAATGAAAAAGTAAAGAAAGGTAAGTATTGTGCGTTAAAGTAAATAAAATTAATTACAGAACTGAAATTAAACAAACAAGATACAATCTTCTTAGTATTCTTAAGGAATTACACAAAAGAAGGTATGGATCTGAAATGAAAAATTCGGCATGAATTTATAGGCATCGGTAAGCCTCGCGCGTCGTGACGCGTTACACTTGGTGCGTCGCGACGCGCCGTGAATTGCGACATGGAATGCGGATCTGCTGACATGTGGCAGGCGGCGCCGGCAACTGAATGATTACTCAATAATTATGCTGACGTGGCGATGTGGACTGTCGGCAGCAAGTGATGATGACACGTGGCATAAGATGATTGGCTGATGATGACGTGGCTGACACGTGGCAAGCTGACTCGGCATGTGACTGATATGGACGCCACAAGGCTGACACATAAGCATATGATGGTGACACGTGGCACGGTGCACGTTAGCAGGTCTACTGTGATGATGACACATGGCAGACGCATGTTAGCATCCGGCGTATTTTAGCAACGACGCATTTTAACAAAACTTCTCTGATTGGTCCACGTGTCACGATGCACGTTAGCGGTCGCAACGTAGGATGCGTGTCGCGACGCGCCAAATGACAGTTTTGCCATTTGTGTCCGTTTTTCACTGTTTTGGCCCCAAATCACCTCCAAAGAGTCCTGAAATTTTATTTATTTATGGAATAACACAAAATACATCAAAACATTCACAAAACTCAAGAATCTATATAAAATATTATGTCAAATGAGTGGGAAATAGTGATACATTTACCACTCATCACCCTTCCAGCGGCCATAGGTTGATGCAGTGGTGGAGAGGTAGCAGAGCAGAACCGCCACAAGCGGGCCACATGAGGCCGCGATAAGTTGTTGCAGAATCAATGAAATATGTGAATCTGATTGGCCCATTTAAGGGTAATTGTGGAGAGTTATAACGACAATGATAACAAGGAGATATGGGCTGACGTCAGAGGCAATGTAATAGTGAATTTGGAAGTCTATATAAAGGAGTTGAAGTCTCAAATTCAAGGGTTAGTAAATTTTGCATCTCACAACTTGTAAAAAAAAAAAAAAAGCTTAAGGACTTGTAATAGAGAGAGAAAGTTGGTTAGTCATTCGACCATTTGAGAGAATTGTATCGGACTTGTGTAAGACCTGAGGTGTTTCATCACTTTGTGAGTTTATTTCCCCATTGTAGCTCGGGTCGGTATTGACCTCAAATAGTAATAAAATACATCACTTTTCTCTCGAGGACGTAGGTAGGAGCCATTCTCCACCGAACCATCTAAACTATGTGATTTATATGTCTGCTTGCTAAGTTTGTTTTGATTTCCAACTAACCAAATAAATTCACTGCTAAGTGAGGTTTGTTCGATGAGCTAATTTCTCATATTAAACTTGAAACAAAAAATAGTCGTCAACAAATTATATTATTGAATGAATAAGTTTCTAAAAATTATTATCTATTTATATGAAGAGATTAGGATGAGATTATTATCATTAAAGAAAGTGAGATAAGTTACAAATATAAAAAATTACATTTAATGAGTTTGTGTTTTGACAATACTAAATATTAGTCTAGTTAATCATATCCAATCAAATCTGATCCAATCCAATTTAATCCAATCCAACATAATAAAACATGCCAATAAAGAATAAGTTGTTATAATAATAAATAACTTAGTGTGATTAAGGAGCATGGCTTGGATACCGAGTGTAGCCACACTCTTAGGATTCTCATTCAATCGATGAGATTAAATTTAAATATTAAATTCAATAAAAATTTTAAAAAAATTACCTCAATATCTGATAATCTGAAATTTTAAATATTAAAAATAAAAATATTGAATATTAAATATGAAAATATTAGTATTAAATATGAAATTTTGTTTTTACATTAAAGACAAGGTTGGACAATAATTCGAACTATAATTATTATCAACCTGAATTTAGGGGTGGCAATTTGGGTCAAGATTCGTTTATTCGTTCGATTCGATTCGCTTTAAAGCAAATACGGGTTTGAAAAAATGGATTCGTTTAATAAATGGGTCAATTCGATTCAATTCGTTTATTTAACGAATCGAATACGAATTTAAGTTCATTGATTCGTTTATTCGTTTAGGATTCGTTTTATTATTTTTATTTACTAGTTCCTGTTATTTTTCAATTAATATTCGAGAAATTATAGCTAATTACCATAGAAAAAGTAATATTTTCGATATTTGGTGAGGTATTTTTAGTAAATATATTAATTACATATTTCATATCTATATATTTATGAAGAATTAATATAAATCAAATGTGGTAAATTATTTTATTAAATAATATCATGATTAACGGATATTCGTATTCGATTCCTTTAATAAACAAATCGAATACGAATCTGAATATTAGGATTCGTTTAATAAATGAATCAAATACAAATCCATCATATTTTGATTCGATTCATTTCGGATTCGATACAAATTCGATTTGTTGATTCGTTTTGCCATCCCTAGAAATTTTAAATATTAAACATAAACTTAAAACTATTATTCACCTGAAATTTTAGAAATTAAACCTGAAATATTTCCAACCTGAAATTTTCAACCTGACATCAAATTTTATAATATTAACTTCAAAAAGTAACATTAAACATAAAATTACTTTTTTTATTATTACTCTATTAATATTGTTTTTTTTTTTTTTTTTTTTTTTTTTAAGCCAACTGCTAACCATTCATCTGTTGGTGCCCTTATTGTTTATTATTTGGCTGCCCAAGTGGCAGCTACCAAGAGGTATATTCGTTCAGTTGGTGATTACGCTCTTATTGGATTGAAAGTGATTGCTTGTCTGCGGTTATGCGGTTAATCTTTGTTTCAACCTCCACGGCAGTTACTTCTACATTTCACATTTCATTTTTTTTTTTGGCATGATTTTATTTTGAGATGAAATTTGAGATATATTTTTATATATTAATTAAATAATTGGATGAGACATGATAAAAAAAGACACGGAAATATAATGGAATGAGATAATATTTTAACAAATAGGACGGGACTATATTAACAAATTCCTATCCGTCCACTCATTACCATCCTTAGGTGGGAGTCTCTGCCAATGCCATTGCATGAGGACGAGTGGGAGATTCACATTATCATTTTATTTTGTTAAAGTCAAATGATCTTGACATCCACCGAAAGTGTAAAAGAAAAAAAAATATTAAATATATGGGTGGGTCTCACATACTTAAAAAGAAAATAATAAAAAATTAGAATTTATTATTTACACAATGACTCTTATGCCTATAAATAGAGGCTTCATTTTATTATTTTCTTCATTTCATTCTCAACCAAATCTTCTGCATTCTAAGAGAGAAAATATAGTTTCTTCTTAAAAGTTTGTGAGAGAGTTGTAATTCTCATATTTTAAGAGAGTGTGAGATTGTTCACTCATTGTGTTTAGAGAGTGATTGTAAAATTCTTTTCATTATAGTGAAATTCTTTTACTTTTGCCTGTGTATGTTTCCCTCACATTGGGGGTTTTATCATGTTAAATTTGTGTCTCGTTACTTTATTTTGTTGTTAATATGGTAGACTAAACCTCCTAATTATTATTGTATTACTCTATGGTAGGCAATGCCCATTGAACTAATAATTATTCTCAATTTCACTTTTACTTGCATGCCAGCTTCAGCCCACGATCCCCTATCAGTGGTATCTGAGCTTCAGGATCAGGGTTAATGTTCACGGAGACTATTCACATATACGTTATAGTACTATTCATGTATACGGTATTTTATACGGTGCTATTCATGGTGAAATAGTAAAAGCCGGTTGAAGTGAGATACTGATCTTCATCAAAAATATGACAGAAAAGTTTGAAATTGAGAAGTTCAACGTGAGTAATTTTTCCCGATGGAATCTTAAAATAAAAACAATCTTGGGAAAAGCAATTTCTTGGCGGCAATTGGAGAGAGACCGGATGAAATGACTGGTGAAAATGGAAGGATATGGATGACAACGCTATAGGCAACTTACATCTAGCCTTAGCAGATTCTCTGTTATCTAGGGTTGCAGAGAATAAGACTGGAAAAGAGATTTAGGATGCACTTACCAAATTATACGAGGTCAAGTCACTACACAACAATATCTTCTTGAATATGAGACTTTATACTCTTCAAATGAATGAGTCCAAATATATGACGGATCACATCAACAACTTGAATACATTATTTTCCAAACTCACTGTGTTGGATTATAGTATATCAACAAATGAACGTGCGAAGATTATACTTCAAAATCTGCCTGATTCGTATGATCAATTTATCATCAACTTGACAAGTAATATTATCAATAGTAATCTAATCTTTGACGAAGTTGCAACTGCTGCTCTGGAAGAAGAGTCTAGGCGCAAAAATAAGAAAGACATATCATCTAATTCACAACAAGTAGAAGCATTGGCGATGACAATATGGAGATCAATGGAACGTGGCTCAAGTGGGAGTCAAAATCATAGCAGATCGAAATAAAAAAGAATGTTAAATGCTATAAATGTGGCAAGAAATGACACGTCAAGAAAGATTGTTGGAATCTGAAAAATAGTACAGAAAAAGCTTCTGTTGCAATAAAATCTCAGGGATGTGTTGCCAGTACTTCTGAAGAATGTGGCGCCCTTTACATTGAAGTAGTAATGATTTTCAATGATGGCAAAAAACAACTAAGTGATGCATGATTGGTTGATTCTACAACAATATGACACATGACCTCTAGGAGTGGATGATCGATATTTCTAGGCAATGATCATGCCTTGAAAATTGTTGGGATTGGAGCCATCAAAATAAAAATGTATGATGGTACTATTTGCAATGTACAAGATGTTCAACATGTTGTGGGAATGAAGAAAAATCTTATGTCAGTTGGACAGTTAGATGACCTCGGATACAAGACCGTTGTTGAAAATGAGGTATTAAAAATGGTGAAATGAGTACTTACAGTCTTGAAAGCTGAAAATATCTCAGCAAACTTGTATACGTTCTTGGGAGACTCGATTCAGGAAGCAATTGCATCAGTAGCATCACTAGATTCTGGAAAGGAAGCTTATATATTGTGGCATAAGAAACTATGTCATATATCAGAACATGGAATGAAGATTCTCGTCAATCAAAAGCTACTTTTAGGCTTGAAAGCGGTTAGTCTACCGTTTTGTGAGCATTGTGTTACAAGTAAGCAAAACAGATTAAAATTTAACAAGTCAAGTGCCCTGAGTAAAATCATTTTAGAATTGATTCACTCTGATAATTGGGAAGCACCGGTTCAATCTATGGGGAAAGTAAAATATTTTATATCATTTATTGATGACTTTTTTTAGAAGATATTAGGTGTACCCGATCAAAAACAAGTCAGATGTGATGCCAATTTTCAAAAACTTCAAAACACAAATTGAAGTAGAAATTAGAAAGAGAATCAAGTGTTTAAAGAGAGATAATGAATGAGAGTATTGCAGCAAGGATTTTGATGCATATTGTCAACAAGAAGACATCAAAATTCAAACTACTAACCATACACTCCTCAACAAAATGGTGTGGCAGAAATGATGAATAGAACGCAGCTGGAAAAAGTAAGAGCTATGCTCAGAATAGCTAGTCTACCAAAGTACTTTTGGGTAGAAGCATTTCATACAACAGGCTATGATATAAATAGATCTCCATCAACATCAAATGATTTGAAGACACCGATGGAGATGTTGAGCGGAAAGTCAGCTGATTACTCATTTCTTCACATTTTTTGTTATCCTATGTACGTGATGTACAACGCTCAAGAAAGAACAAAACTAGATCCAAAATCTAGAAAAACATATTTTATTGGGTTATGCTGATGAAGTAAATGGGTATCGTTTGTAGGATCCCACTACCCACAAGATCATCATCAGCAGAGATGTGATATTTACAGAGAACAACTGCAGAAAAAAATGATATCACTTCAAAAGAAAGTACAAAGACTGCAAAAGTACTGGTGGAAAATAATCCAGAACAAGAAAATTTAGATTCTTCTGAAGCAGCACCAGAGCACGAGGTACCAGAACCAATTGAGTTTGAAGCTTCTGAAGTTCGTCGATTAACTCGAGAGAGACCTCCAGGTTGGCACTCAAAGTATGATACGGAGAGTAATATTACATATTATCTTCTAACAGAGGATAGAGAGCCATCAATTTTCCTTGAAGCTACAAAAGATGTAAATGCATCTTTATGGATGATAGTAATGCAAGAAGAAATAGAAACTTTGCACACAAAAAATACATGAGATCTAGTACAATTACCACGTTGAAGAAAAGCTATTGGTAAATAGGTATACAAGATCTAGTGTGATAGTAATGATTAAGTGGAACGGTGTCATGCACGATTAGTGGTGAAAAGATATGCTCAGAAAGAATGGATTGATTTTAATGATATATTTTCTTCGGTGGTTCGACTTACAACAAGCAGGGTAGTCATGGCTATATGTACTACTTTTGACCTACATCTGGAATAGTTGGATGTGAAAACTGCATTTCATCATGGAGAACTTGAAGAAGAAATTTATATGCTCCAACCAGAAGGTTTTGCTGAAATTGGCAAGGAGAACTTGGTTTGCAGGTTGAAAAAATCTCTATATGGTCTCAAACAGGCGCCGAGATGTTGGTATAAGAGATTTGATTCATTTATTATTTGCCTTAGGTACAACAGACTCAGTTCAGACCATTGTACATATTACAAGAAGTTTGGAAATAATGACTTAAATATTTTGATGTTGTATGTGGACGACATGTTAGTAGCAGACCCTAACAAAGATCGAGTCCAAGAATTAAAGGCACAGTTAGCTAAGGAGTTTGACATGAAGGATATGGGACCAGAAAATAAGATTCTAGGGATGCAAACACACCGAAATAGAAATAACGAGAAATTTGGCTTTCTCAGAAAAACTACTTGAAGAAAATCTTAACTTGAAGAAAATCTTACGGTGGTTCGACATGGAAGAGTGTAAGCCAATTTCTACCCCAATTCCTGTTAATTTTAAGTTATCATCTTTTATGTGTCATAGCAATGAAGTTGATGTTGGGGTTTTAGCGCGGACGCAGTAGAAGCTTGCGGTTCGGGCGAAATCGTAACTTTAAAACTTTTAAAGTTACCGAATAAATTATTCAATATCCAATATGGATAATTCATTTATATTTCACCTAAACATATTTATTCGATATCAAATAACGACATAAATAGGTTAGAAACATCACGAAATTTTTACGAAAATATTTTTCTGCAAAATTACATAAAAAGCGTTTTTATCTGAACCGACCAAACAATACACATGGGGGCTGCCCAGGTCAGCCCCAATATTACTTGGGCAGTTCATGGGCTGCCCGAAAAGTGACCAATTCACTTTTTGGATAGCGGACACCCGGTAAGCCCGAAACTCACCCGGAAATGTCGTTTTTCATCGTTTTCGCATATTTCAACTCCGAAACAATTTCCGACAATAATTCCAATGCCCAAAACACATCCAATACATTTATACAACATACTTTTCATCACCAAAATCATAGAAATTCCAGATCTGATTTGGTAACCAAAAATATCATTTTTCATGCTTTAAATCTAATTTTCTCAACATTAATCATATTAATACTTACACCAACCAAAGTCACCACAAATGAAGAACTCAAGAATAATTCTAGGAGTTACAAGAGTGGTGATAACACTCTAAAATGGCAACAAGTCATCAAATGTCAAAATTGAACTAATATTACACTAATATTATTCAATCACACTTTACACATGCATCAAGCCTCCAAATCCATCCTCAAAATCAGAAAGCCCCAAAATATAAGAAAAGAAGAAACCCTAGAACTATTCTAGATATTCAAGAACAAGAAACAAGCTTTCTAATTTTAAGAGTTATGAAGATTATCTCTAAATCTCCGAATTTCCTTAAACTTTTTCTTGATTTCTTCACTTTCTTCCTTGTTTCTTTAAACACTTTTTGAGAGCTTTTCTTTAGGATGAGATTCGGCCATGGCTTCCAAGTGAAGGAGAAAATAAAATTTTCTAACTTAAAAAATAACCTTGACCGACTTTGAGGGGTATTATGGTCATTTGTCCAATTTAATCTAATTAAATAATAATAAAGTTTAACTTAACAAATCCAATTTATAGACTTTAAGCTTAATATAATCATGCCACATGTAACCAATAATAATCAAACATATTGTATAACTATTATGTAATATTGATTTAATTTAATTATCTAGATATTTAACATTTAAATATCTAAATAATTAATTAATGTAATTATTATTATATATGTATTTTATTTACATTAAATAATAAATACATATATTAATGACATGTGCCAAAGTCTCATTTGATAAATAATTAATATGTATCAAATCAAATTTTGTATCAAATACAAATACACATTAATTATTAATTGACTGAAATACCTCTGATGCATGTATTTTTGTTTATCTGTTTAAACGATTCGAATAAACTCATTTAATCCGGTGAAGTATTATGAATAATCTATATTTTTTATAACGCGTTGTACACTTCATATTGTGGGACTCTCTAAGTTTACGTTTATTCGTCACGGAATCCAATTTCGTGTCCATAATTCACCCACTCAAGAACTATGACGACCAGAGATAATCTCGCTAAAATATACAAGTCGAGGTCATTGCATACGTATAATCCCTCCGTCACAGGCTATAATTATTATACCGGGTATATAGATAAGAAAGTCAAATCCCTAAGGTATAATATAGTCGACTTTTAAATTTACGATATTTAAATAACACTCGGAACTCGCTTCCGAAGTATACCACATCCATGGATTTACTAGATCGTAAATTCGTACATGGTACTTATGCCATGTACACACAAATGATGAATTCCATCTTATACTCACATGATATCATGAGCATCAGTCCACACCCAACGAACAGGCGGAGGTTTGATCTAAATAGATCGGTGACGTGACTGCCATCAAAGTGTGTAGGATATCTTATATATCCACAGTGATATCTCAAGTCGAAGAATCACTATGCTATTCAACTCGAGAAGATTCCTATTAACGTTGGTATAACATCTATTAGGAAGTCTTCGGTGAGTCGTTCAGTGTTTATCAAATAAACACCTACTTGTCTATACGAGTCTCCCGAGACTTATGGTTCATTGGGATAAACCATCGGACCAAGTCACGATATACGACATGTACTGGTCTCAGTGGATTTTACTAACCGACTCGTATTAGTAAATCTTGACCAAGAACTTTTTTGAGAATATACAACATATAGTGACTCTTCCCAATGTCAATTACAAACTACGTTGTAACTGCACACTACGTTGTAAATCATAGGGTCTTTATATAATATATACATATCACTAAATCATATTTAGTTTCAATCTAATCATAAATGGATTAAATACATATATAAAAACAAGAGGTGCTACCATTAAGTAAGTAATATTATGGAAAAATAAATTATTTGTATTCATGAATCAGACATAAATACGATCCGGATTGGCACTCTGAGCACCAACCCTAACAATTGAGAGGAAGGAGATGTCTTGAGTACCGTATGCATAAGCAGTGAGAAGCTTAATGTACATCATGATTTGTAAAAGGCCAGACATTACACAAGCACTAGGAGCGGTTAGTCGTTTTATGACGAATCCTAGTAGAAAGCATTGGAATGTTGTTAAGAGAATCCTTAGATATATCAAAGGAAACTCAGATATTGCATTATATTATGGAGGATCGGAATTAGTTGTCAGGGGCTACGTGGGTTCAGATTTTGCAGGAGATATTGGAAAAAGAAAATCTACCATGGGTTATGTGTTTGTACTTGCAGGAGGAGCAGTGAGCTGGGTATCCAAGTTATAGAGTGTCGTGGTTTTGTCTACAACAGAAGCTGAATACATGGTAGCTACACAAGCTTGCAAGGAAGCTATTTGGTTTCAAAGGTTATTGGAGGAGCTCGGGCACAAACAAGGGAAGATTAATTTATTTTGTGACAGTAAGAGTGTTTTGTATATTGTAAAGAATCCAGCCTTTCATTCAAGAACAAAGCATATATGTGTACAATACCACTTTGTTCGTGAAGTAATGGAACAAGGTAGTGTGGACTTATTGAAGGTTCACACCAATGAGAACCTTGCAAATGTAATGACCAAGTATATCAATACAGACAAGTTTGTATGTGTAAATCCTCTGATGGCTTATCAGAAACGTAGGCAGCTTGAAGACGGAAACGTAGAATGGATGGTGTGGAAACTTATTGGTTCTCAATCAAGTTTTCAAGTGAGAGAATTGTTAAAGTCGAATGATCTTGACAGCCACCGAAAGTGCAAAAGAAAAAGAAAATATATTAAATTTATGGGTGAGTCCGACATGCTTAAAAAGAAAATAATAAAAAAATTAGAGTTCACTATTTACACAGTGAATCTAATACCTATAAATAAATGTTTCATTTCATTATTTTCTTCATTCCATTCTCAACCAAATCTTATGTATTATAAGAGAGAAAATATAGTTTATTCTTAAGAGTTTGTGAGAGAGTTGTAATTCTCTTATTCTAAGAGAGTATGAGATTATTCACTCCTTGTGTTTAGAGAGATGTTGTAAAATCATTTACACTATAGTGAAATCCTTATACTTTTTGCCCGTGGATATTTCCCTCACATTGAGGGTTTTATCGCGTTAAATCTGTGTCTCGTTGCTTTATTTTATTGTTAATATTTATGGTAAGATAAGCCTCCTATATTATTATATTACTATATGGTAGGCAACACCTCCTAAATTAACATTTTCAATTTCACTTTATTTGCATGTCAGCTTCAGCCCACGATCCCCTATTATACTTGATCTTCATCTCTTTTAAATGGCTTGCCCTGGGCTTTGTATACTATATGATCTTCTTCTTTTCTAATTAAAATTAAATCAACAAATTAGAAATGATTTTTAATTATGTGTATCAATTAGTTGAATTTGTAAAAACCTTTGGGTTGAAATAGCAGGTATTGCGTTTGAATCCACTCACTTGGGAAAGCACTTTAATTACCAATAAGTTATACTTAATTAAAAAAAAAATTAAAACAATTATGATTTGATTGTTATTTTACCAATATCTCATTTTCACATAGAATTTACTAATTATACTTGAATTGCGTATCATGATCTGATTTCGTATTATTATTAGTAGGTGTGATTTGAGCATAATCTTAAATATTCCAATGTGTTAATTTTTCCTTGTCAAAAATATATTAGTTGGTGTACGGGCCAAATTTCGTACAAGGGCAATTTCGACCTTTTGCTTCAGACCCAATACTGAACGCACCCCAGACACCCCAACATAAGATTCAGGCCCAAGTTGCTACATCAAACCCACACACTAAAGGAAGCCCGAAGTTTAGTGTGTATAGGCCCAAGAAAGTTTCACAAGCCCAAACCCAGTGAAATACCATACCCAAACCGTATACAAGGCTCACCATGTGCCAGCCCACGAAACTCACAAACTCATAGATACCTCTCGTAACTCAGTCGTTTCCAGCCTTCAAACGGACGAGTAATCAAAAGCAATAAATACGCACATTTCCCGAGTGTGTATATAAGAGAAGAAATCTACAAGGGAAATTGGGCATCACAACTCTCAGCTTAGAAATATTCTCTCCATAGCTCTCATAATCACCGACCTACCACCCTTATAGCATCACACGAGGATCAAGGTAATCTCTGCCCTTGTTCCTCTTCCTACGGTGTTAATAGTTCATTTCCTCTACTGACTTGGGCATCGGAGTGCCTACGGCACCCACCATACCGGTGGGAAGACTCTCCACGCTCACTCTACCTTTGTTTTGCAGGATCGCTAGTGCCCCCAACCTAAGAAATCTCGATTGTGGACCTCGGGCCAAACCTAGCATCCATAGTTTGGCCCCCACCGTGGGGCCTTAGCGATTCATAGCAAGCAAAGACCCATCAGTCTACGATCCTTACAAACAAAACTATCCATGGCTTCGAGCAATACACAGACACCAGACCCCATGGTGGCATAATTAGCTGCTCTACACCAACGATTACGATCAATGGAAGAGGAAAATTGAGCCTTGCAAAGCCCCAGTTCCAATCTCCAAAAGTAATTGGAGCATAATTCTTCAACCTCCCAAACGCGCGAGGCTACGAGTCACCCCAACGATCTTATCATCTAACCCAATCTCTTATGAGAATTTAACAATATGACAATTGAAAATCCACCATCAAGTGACCATCCATTTAATCACCAAAAGAGCCACCATATTTCACCAGCCGACCGATCATAAGTCATCTATTCCATGCAAAAGGAAATGCAGGAGTTCAATAGAGCAATTCTCTCCAGTCTACCTAGGGTCAGACTACCAGTGAGTAAAAATCGACTCGACCTTCATACTCTCATAGAACTCCCACGAAAGTTCATTCCCCAAGTATGAGGCTATATGATGGATCCACGGACCCAGACTACGTGGAAGGATTGTCATAAGCTCCCAAATCTAAAGTACATATGAAGGCTGTTATATTATCCAGATGACATGAATGAAATATCATCCACTTCAGAAGATATGGAAGGATTTTCATCTCCTCTAGATGACATGAAAGGATTGTCATCTCCTCCAGCCTTCAAGAAAGACTTGTCATCTCCTCCAGACTACATGAAAGACTACACGAAAGGTTTGTCGTGTCCTCCAGACTACATGAAAGGCTTGTCATCTCCTCCAGCCTTCAAGAAAGGTTAGTCATCTTCTCCAGTTGACATGAAATGATTGTTACCTATTCTCTATATGAAATGTATGGATTACCATTAACTTCAGACTACATCATAAATCCTTCATCATATCAAGTGGAATGAAGAATTTCTTGGACCTATATCAGGTCCAGTCGACCACTATCAGGTCTTGTAGACTGAGGAGTGGAGACCATATTGGACCTTCATCGAGTCCAGTCGACCGTAGTTTCGTGGGTCTTCATCAGGTCTAGTTGATTGCAGCCTCCATTGGACCTACATCGGATCCAGACGACCTCTATTAGGTCTTGTAGAATGAGGAGTGGAGACCCACTTGGACCTACGTCAGGTCCAGTCGACCTCTATCAGGTCTTGTAGAATGAGGAGTGGAGACCCACTTGGACCTACGCCGGTGTAAGCACTGCATTTTTGCATGTAAGTCCCTATGATGAGTCTCATTTAGAGGCACTACCTTTTATGTCACGGAAGTCGCGGGAAACGGACGTCGGAAGGGAAAAGTCAGAAATCAGTACTTTGTTGGATTTTATTCGCTTGTTTAGCTTCGGGTTCGCTTGTTGGACCTTTGTTTTAAAACACATTCTTAGCCCAATCCAAGAAATAATTAAAACATGTCAAAAATTAAAATTAAAACCAATTAAATTGAAACTAAATTAAATTAAATTAAAATCACATTAAATCATTCCAAACGTAAATAATTCACCTAGCCCAAAACCCCCTGCAAACCACTGGGCCTTGACCTAAAACCCCCCGCAAGCCCACACACCACTAAACCCACCAACTAAAGCCAACCAAACCCACCAACCAAAGGCCACACGCCCACACAAGCCCAAGCCCATAAAAGACATCCAAAAATACTAAAAAGCATATTTAACACATGGGAAAATCAAAATAAAACAAATAAAATTTAAGTAATTGCATGCCTAATTAAGATAAATCAAATATATTAACTTCCTAATTAAACCAAATCTTGTCTCTAATTAAATATTTATTTTCCTTGTATAACACTAAAAAATATCTCACCTTTATTGCATGATCTCTTATTCCTTCTCTAACATGGATTCACCCTAGCAATTGTCTATAAAAGAAACATAATTCCAACACTCCCCCTCTCCTAGCTCATTCTCACAAAAAACCCTAAAAAACCTAATCCTCTCTCTAAACACATTAATTTTCTCGCCTCTCTCAAAACCGACACATTAAACAAACCCTAACTCTCCTTCATAAGCTTCACACAACAAACCTTACCAACTGACCAAACACCTCTCCACACACCAAAACACAAATAAACCAGCACCATACTGCCTGAATCACGCACAAACACCACTCATCCACTGCCCCTCATTCTTCACTCCTAATAAGCGCTACGTACAGTCTTCAACAAGCAGCAACTCAAGCCACATACCCCTCACAACAACCTCTCATGTACCCTTCAACTTAGGCCTCCATCTTACGCCACAGCCATTACCTTCCACCCCCATCTGACCTGCACACGCCACAACACACGGCCTTCAGTGCACTAGCCAGCAAACACCCATACAAACTTCCTCCATTTTACGCCACTGCCTCTGCCTTCCACGCACCACAGACCCTCACATTGTATCACTCACGTAACAGCCATTGCCCTTGCCTTCCACGCACCACAGACCCTCAAACGTGAGCTCCTTCACGTAACAAACAACAACAAATGACACCCCAAACTGCACCATAACAAGCCCACAAACAGCCCCTTATCAAACTGCCCAGTAATCACTAAAAAACTGCACCAGAAACTGCACAAAAACACCCCTAAAATAGTCCCCAAATCTATGAAAACAGTCCCCAAACAGTGAACAAATCACCCTAAAACAGTCCAGAAAACTGCAGTCCAAAACAACAACAAACGGAGTGAAAACAGCAGCCCGAACAGCGAAACGGAGAAGGAAAACATTGAACCAGTGAACCGGAGGAGTTGCGGAGCATCAACCCTTCCGACGACCGTGTACGGTACTTTCGAGAGACGATTTAAAAGGTTAGCCCTGAGGGCACTTTTCTTATTTATGTTCATTCACATTTTAATTGTTTTATTTATTTTCTTCGCATGAAAGTCGCTTGTGGATGCATGTTGTGGCCTTTGAATGGATGGGAAAATGTGTCGTCTCTCGTGTTATATAGGATGGAAACCCAGACATAAATTCTGTAGCCGAATCCGAATCCGAATGGACGGTAGTGCGGTCTGTACTTGGGATACAACTTCATGTACCACTTGAGCAAACGGCACATGTTTCACTTTGCTTTTGTATCTTGTTCGTTTGTTATTCGCATTTTATTATTCCGCCATTTAATTACCGTACGATTATTTGTTTGTGTATTGATGATATAATGCGCATGGGCTTAGTATGTTGGTCTAAAGGTTCTCTATTTGAGGGAAGAAAAGTCCATAAGGCTACCTTTACGACAATACTTTACCGCGCCGGACGAAGTGTGTTTGATTGAATGTGAGATATGTTTAATCGATTATACGAAGTCCTATATTGTTGTCTTTATTTTATATGTATTGTAATATAATGCGCATGGGCTAACTAGGGTGGATTAAAGGTCCTCTATTCAAGGGAAAATGCCTAAAGGGCTACCTTTACCACGATGTTTTACCGTGCCGGACGAAGTGTGTTTGGTTGAATGTGAGATGTGTTTAACTGAGCATGCGAAGTCCTATATTGTTGTCTTTATTTTATATGCATAATAATATAATGCTCATGTGTTTAGTATGTTAGTCTAAAGGTTCTCAATTTGAGGGGAGAAAAGTCCAAAAGGCTACATTTATGGCAATACTTTGCCGCGCCGGACGAAGTGTGTTTGATTGAATGTGAGATATGTTTAATCGGATATACGTAAGTCCACATTATTGTCTTATTCATTTTTATGCATTATGATGTAATGCGCATGGGCTATCTAGGGTGGATTAAAGGTCCTCTATTCGAGGGAAATGCCTAAAAAGGCTACATTTACCACGATATTTTGCCGCGCCTTTTGTTATGTCATTGACCTTTCGCATATCATTGCTCTATTTACGCATGTATTGCATTCTAGTGCACATGGGCTAACTAGGGTGGATTAATGGTCCTCTATTCGAGGGAAAATGCCTAAAGGCTACCTTTACCATGATATTTTGCCGTACCGGACGAGGTATACTCGATTGAATGAGAATGAGTTCAATCGGGCACACGGGGTCCTATATTATGGATTTTCTTATCTATGTATGTGTTGCGTCGTCTATCATGCATCAGGTCTTGTCCCGGTCGAATGCGTTCTTGAACGCTATACTAACGCGAACCTTCTGTTTACCGTTCGAACGTATTTACGAATGCTATTCGAACGCTCATGTATTTTGTTTCATCTGATCTTGTCCTGTTCGAACGCGTTATCAAACACTACACGAACGCGAACCTTCTGTTTACCGTTCGAATGCGTTTTCGAACGCTACACGAATGCACGTGCACTGAACTGAGTCATTTTCATTATATTTCATGCATGATTACTTCTTGGGTGATTTCTCTTGCATTATGTACCTAATTGCTTCTCTTTATTACGCATGATTGTGCAATTACCATTTCATTGCGTCCCCGTATCCATGAATATGGTGTGCTTATGAAGTTGTATGCTTGCCGTATTTCAATTTGCCTTTATGCATGCAAATTTGGACATAGGTTATATGCAAATAGGTTGTATACAAATTTGGACATAGGTTATATGCAAATAGGTTGTATGCAAATTCGGACATAGGTTATATGCAAACTTAGATATGAGCCTTGTACTTATGCATGTGAGCTTAGAAATAGAATACCCTTGGGAATGTATGTTGCTAGATTCGATTAAATTATTGCATAAATCACATCATTACAAGTGGCATAAGTAAGGGACCATTCCGAACCCAATGGTTTGAGGTCTTCCCTTGCGAGGGGTGAGTGCGGCCTTAAATCTTTGTCCCGGTTCACACCGGGAGGCGACTCCATGTTATTTCTCCGATTTAGTCCCCCGCGGGCTACTCCGTACTCCCAACAGGGTCGCGAGCCCGGAACAGCGTCGTCCAACATCTGTGTCCTACAGTCTGGCGACTCCACTGGGGATAGAGAATTGGCCCCGAAATAATGTCTTGTGATGTTTATGATTTGTGCTTTATTTAATCGTATCTGTAATGGGTTAAGGGGGTTAATTCAAAGGCATTGTTAAGGCTAGGTGATGGTTTAGTGTCTTCCTTCATTCACTACCTTTCTATAAGGAAAAGCTGTGAAGACACCTAGTTAATCATTACCCGTAGCTCGTTGTGACAGACTAATTTGGAGGACTCGTTGTTTATTCCTGTCACCAAGGCGATAAGAGCCTAAGAGACTTGGGTATTTAAGAGAGTTCGTTCCACCCTCTCTCTGGGGAATCTACAACGGGAAGTCCATTTGACAGTTAGTCACACGCCATAACTCGTTGGCACGTACCTTAAGGTATAAAAAAGGTGCGCTCACTTGGTCGCTTGAACCTTTGAGTGGGGAGTCCTAGTTGTGGGCAATCCTTCGTCAGCGAGAGCCTTTGTCCGCACTCTCATAAACCCGCATGTGAATCTTAGAAATTATTTGTTCTATGCTTGTGTTTGAGGCCATTGTCATTTGGATTCAGTTGAACTTCTTGTCAGAAATGCGAACTTGTCGGGCCATTTAAACTGGGACGAGTTCGTATCCTATGACAATTGGGCCAAAAGCGTCTGAAATGCCGATGGGCCACTCTGTAGAAATTATTTCTTTGTGCTTATGTTTTGGGACCATCGTCATTTGGATTCAGTTGGACTTATTGTTAGAAATGTGAACTTGTTGGTCCATTTAAACTGGGACGAGTTTGTATCCTATGAAAAATGGGCCAAAAGCTTCTAAAATGTCGATGGGCCATTTTATGTGTGGGCTTCTCATCATTTGGAGTTGTTTAGCTGCGTTGTTACAAAGTGTAAACCTGTTAGGCCTTTTCAACTAGGACAAGTTTGCACCGCGCAATAGCGTGATTGAACACTTTAAAATGATAATGGGCCAACTAGTATGAAATTTTTTATGGGCTTATATATTACATGCATTGCACGCATACATGCTAACTGAGAATTTTAAAGAAATATCATAGATTCCCGTTGGGTTAGGGAAGACTCACTAAGAGGCCAATAACAAATATGAGTGGATCAGAAAATGAGGTATCTCCCATGGATCAACTGGAGAATGGTCTCACCAAGATTACTGAACAGTTTCAAACCTTGGCTACTGCTGTGGCTAGTATGGCTATGCCCCGTGCTGGGGGAAATTCTGAGAATGTGAGGCGTGAGGAGCCTCCGAATGGGTTGGGGGATGACATCCCCACTTTTGATGATGATATGGCTGAGAATGCCGCAGGGATAATAACCGGGTCTCAGGCTAAATTACAGAAACTCCGTGATCAGATAGAATCGGTTACCCGCAAGATGAGGGGTAAACATGAAGACTTGTTGGACTATAAGGCGATGACCATTGAGGAGCAGCTACCAGCTCAGTTTAAAATGCCCGACATAGCCAAATTCAATGGGAACGAGGACCCCAGGGTCCATCTCCGGTAATATGTCTCAGTTATGAGTTCAGTGGGCCAGTCACACTCCAAGTTCAGAAGATGTTTGGGATGTCGCTTGAGGGGGCACCCGTAGTGTGGTACCATAGCCTTGAAAGAAAGGTTAAGGAAGATTGGAGAGCATTGGAAGATGCTTTTCTAAAGCAGTATGTTACAGATTTGGAGATTGACTTGTCACTCCGTGACTTGGAGAATACCAAGCAGAAGCCGGAGGAAAGTTTCAAATAGTATGTAGATCGTTGGAGGAGCCAGCTTCTGAAAATACAGACTCGTCCTTCGGAGAAGGACCAGATCAAAATGATCATCAATGGCACCAAGCCCTCTATTTATGGTAAGCTGAGGAGGTTGACTTCAGTGATTGCTGATTTTCGACAGTTGAGGGAGACTGTCATGGATATTGAGGAGGAGGAAGCCGAGAATCGGAAGTTTTATGGCCAAAATAGAAGGACTTTCGGGGGCCCTCTGTGACCAAGCCCACTACTGCTGAGGTTGCTACTGTCAGAAACAGGCGATTCTCTGATCTTGGTCGACCTTTGTCAAAGGTGTTTGAAAAGTTGAAGATGCAAGGACTTCTAAAACCTTTGGAACCTAGGCCATTCCCAAATCCTGTGCCACCGCACATGAACCTAAACCAGTATTGTTACTTCCATCAAGAAAAAGGCCATGACACTGATAACTGTACCCGCCTTAGGCATGAGGTCCAAAACCTCATTGACTCCCATAAAATACCCAATCCAGAAAAAGAACAACCTAACACATACAGAAATCTCTTACCTAATTACCACTCCATTCCACCACCAACCTACATGATCAACTTCGGCCTATCTGAAACCTTTGTCCTCGAAACTCTCAACCACCAGGCTTCTTGCATTGAGATAAGGGATAACAGTAGTAAAGAACCATAGGTCGAGGAAGAAGGCGATACTATGAATGATGAAGTTGTTCTCCCTAGCTTATTTGATCCAGCATTTTTAATAAAGACATTGGTTTTGTCTACTTGTTTGAACCTTTTTTATAATAAAGGCGTTCATTTCGTTTACTTGCCTGAGTCTCGTCTTTTCAACCTGTAACATGAGTACATTTGACAAAAGCATTCAACCATGGCACTATGATACTCAACGATGTTTAGAACACATGGAGTCATCGGAAGAAGCAAGCAGAAAGGACATGATATCCATTCAGAAATTGGGAAATGTGGCAGGGAGACTGTCAGACTTAGAATGAAATGAGTTCACCGAGCCAATCAATGTGGGTAGATTGAAAACAGTAATTTCCCTAAGGAATAGAAGAATGGTCATCAAGGGAATTAGCGGAAGACCTAACCCAACGGGATGAGAAACTCATTCATGCATGCATGCATACACGTAACATATTTTGCATTCCTTTTTGGGTTTTGTGTTCACAGGTTTTGAAGAAGAAAGAGAGAAAGCGGCAAATGAAAGCCAATTAGAAGCATCAATATGATATCAGCGGTTTGGGGACGAGTCTTAGGGTTGAGGCTCATATCAGTATCAGTCTGGGGTTGAGGCCCATATCAGTATCGTTCTGGGGGCGAGGCCCACCTCAGTACCAATTCAGGGCCCAGGCCCACATCAGCATCAGCTTGGGGACAAGGCCCACATCAGCATCAGTTTAGGGGGGAGGCCCACATCCGCATCAGTTTGGGGGCGAGGCCCATATCAGTATCAGTTTGGGGATGAGTCCCAGGGTCGAGGCCCACATCAGCAGCAGTTTTGGGATGAGTCCCAAGGTCGAGGCCCGCACATCAGTATCAATTTTGGGGATGAGTCCCAGGGCCGAGGCCCACATCAGTTTCAGTTTTGGGGATGAGTCCCAGGGCCGAGGCCCACATCAGTTTCAGTTCTGGAATGAGGCCCAGAGAATAAAGCCCATATTCAGTACAGTTTGGGAATAAAGCCCACATTCAGTACAGTTCGGGAATAAAGCCCACATTCAGTACAGTTTGGGAATAAAGCCAACATTCAACACAGTTCGGGAATAAGGCCCAGGGAATAAAGCCCACATTCAGTACAGTTCGGAAATAAAGCCCACATTCAGTACAGTTCGGGAATAAAGCCCACATTCAGTACAGTTCGGGAATAAAGCCCACATTCAACACAGTTCGGGAATAAGGCCCAGGGAATAAAGCCCACATTCAGTACAGTTTCAAGAACAAAGCCTAGAGGAATAGAGCCCACTTTCAACACAATTCGGGAACAAAGCCTAGAGGAATAAAGCCCACTTTCAAAACAGTTCGGGAACAAGGCCCAGGGGAATAAAGCCCTATCTTTACACAGTTCGGGAACAAAGCCTAGAGGAATAGAGCCCACTTTCAACACAATTCGGGAACAAAGCCTAGAGGAATAAAGCTCACTTTCAAAACAGTTCGGGAACAAGGCCCAGGGGAATAAAGCCCTATCTTTACACAGTTCGGGAACAAAGCCTAGAGGAATAGATCCCACTTTCAACATAATTCGGGAACAAAGCCTAGAGGAATAAAGCCCACTTTCAAAACAGTTCGAGAACAAGGCCCAGGGGAATAAAACCCTATCTTTACACAGTTCGGGAACAAAGCCTAGAGGAATAAAGCCCACTTTCAAAACAGCTCGGGAATAAAGCCCAGGGGAATAAAGCCCTCTCTCAACGCAGTTCGGGAACAAAGCCCATATTCAATATAATTTGGGAACAAAGCCCAAAGGTCAAAGCATCCCAGGATAACAAGTAAGTTAAGCAACAGCTAGCGAGCCAGGTAAGTAAAAATGCATTGCACAACTTTCATAGGATTGTCATTGTCACACACTATACAAGGCCCATCAAAGTGGGGACGACTGTAGGCACTGCATTTTTGCATGTAAGTCCCTATGATGAGTCTCATTTAGAGGCACTACCTTTTATGTCACGGAAGTCGCGGGAAACGGACGTCGGAAGGGAAAAGTCAGAAATCAGTACTTTGTTGGATTTTATTCGCTTGTTTCGCTTCAGGTTCGCTTGTTGGACCTCTGTTTTAAAACACATTCTTAGCCCAATCCAAGAAATAATTATAACATGTCACAAATTAAAATTAAAACCAATTAAATTGAAACTAAATTAAATTAAATTAAAATCACATTAAATCATTCCAAACTTAAATAATTCACCTAGCCCAAAACCCCCCGCAAACCATTGGGCCTTGACCTAAAACCCCCTCGCAAGCCCACACACCACTAAACCCACCAACCAAAGCCAACCAAACCCACCAACCAAAGGCCACACGCCCAACCAAGGCCCACACACTCCCAAGCCCATAAAAGACATCCAAAAATACTAAAATGCATATTTAACACATGGGAAAATCAAAATAAAACAAATAAAATCTAAGTAATTGCATGCCTAATTAAGATAAATCAAATATATTAACTTCCTAATTAAACCAAATCTTGTCTCTAATTAAATATTTATTTTCCTTGTAGAACACTAAAAAATATCTCACCTTTATTGCATGATCTCTTATCCCTTCTCTAACATGGATTCACCCTAGCAATTGTCTATAAAAGAAACACAATTCCAACACTCCCCCTCTCCTAGCTCATTCTCACGGAAAACCCTAAAAAACCTAATCCTTTCTCTAAACAGATTAATTCTCTCGCCTCTCTCAAAACCGACACATTAAACAAACCCTAACTCTCCTTCAAAAGCTTCACACAACAAACCTTACCAACTGACCAAACACCTCTCCACGCACCAAAACACAAATAAACCAGCACCATACTGCCTGAATCACGCACAAACACCACTCATCCATGGCCCATCATTCTTCACGCCTAATAAACGCCACGTACAGTCTTCAACAACCAGCAACTCACGCCACATACCCCTCACAACAACCTCTCACGTACCCTTCAACTTAGGCCTCCATCTTACGCCATTGCCCTTGCCTCCCACCCCCCTCTGACATGCACACGCCACAACACACGGCCTTCAGTGCACTAGCCAGAAAACACCCTTACAAACTTCCTCCATCTTACGCCACCACCCCTGCCTTCCACGCACCACAGACCCTCACATTGTCTCACTCACGCAACAGCCATTGCCCTTGCCTTCCACCCTCCACAGACCCTCAAACGTGAGCTCCTTCACGTAACAAACAACAACAAATGACACCCCAAACAGCCCCTTATCAAACTGCCCAGTAATCACTAAAAAACTGCACCAGAAACCGCACAAAAACACCACGAAAATAGTCCCCAAATCTCTGAAAAAAGTCCCCAAACAGTGAACAAATCACCCTAAAACAGTCCAGAAAACTGCAGTCCAAAACAGCAGTAAACGGAGTGAAAACTGCAGCTCAGACAGCGAAACGGCGAAGGAAAACATTGAACCAGTGAACCGGAGGAGTTGCGGAGCATCAACCCTTCCGAAGACCGTGTACGGTACTTCTGAGAGACGATTTAAAAGGTTAGACCTGATGGTACTTTTCTTATTTATTTTCATTCACCTTGTAATTGTTTTATTTATTTTCTTCGCATGAAAGTCGCTTGTGGATGCATGTTGTGGCCTTTGAATGGATGGGAAAATGTGTCGTCTCTCGTGGTATATAGGATGGAAACCCAGACGTAAATTCTGTAGCCGAATCCGAATGGACGGTAGTGCGGTCTGTACTTGGGATACAACTCCACGTACCACTTGAGCAAACGGCACATGTTTCACTTTGCTTTTGTATCTTGTTCGTTTTTTAATCGCATTTTATTATTCCGTCATTTAATTTCCGTACGATTATTTGTTTGTGTATTGATGATATAATGCGCATGGGCTTAGTATGTTGGTCTAAAGGTTCTCTATTTGAGGGAAGAAAAGTCCATAAGGCTACCTTTACGACAATTCTTTGCCGCGCCGGACGAAGTGTGTTTGATTGAATGTGAGATATGTTTAATCGAATATACGAAGTCCTATATTGTTGTCTTTATTTTATATGCATTGTAATATAATGCGCATGGGCTAACTATGGTGGATTAAAGGTCCTCCATTCGAGGGAAAATGCCTAAAGGGCTACCTTTACCACGATGTTTTGCCGTGCCGGACGAAGTGTGTTTGGTTGAATGTGAGATGTGTTTAACTGAGCATGTGAAGTCCTATATTGTGTCTTTATTTTATATGCATAATAATATAATACGCATGGGCTTAGTATGTTAGTTTAAAAGTTCTCAATTTGAGGGGAGAAAAATCCAAAAGGCTACATTTACGACAATACTTTGCCACGCCGGACGAAGTGTGTTTGATTGAATATGAGATACGTTTAATCGGATATACGGAAGTCCACATTATTGTCTTATTCATTTTTATGCATTATGATGTAATGCTCATGGGCTAGCTAGGGTGGATTAAAGGTCCTCTATTCGAGGGAAATGCCTAAAAAGGCTACCTTTACCACGATGTTTTGACGCGCCTTTTGTTATGTCATTGACTTTTCGCATATCATTGTTCTATTTACGCATATATTATATTCTAGTGCGCATGGGCTAACTAGGGTGGATTAAAGGTCCTATATTCGAGGGAAAATGCCTAAAGGCTACCTTTACCATGATGTTTTGCCGCGCCGGATGAGGTATACTCGATTGAATGTGAATGAGTTCAATCAAGCACACGGGATCCTACATTGTGGATTTGCTTATCTATATATGTGTTGTGTCGTCTATCATGCATCAGGTCTTGTCCCGGTCGAACGCGTTCTTAAACGATATACGAACGAGAACCTTCTGTTTACCGTTCGAACGCATTTACGATTGCTACTCGAACACGCATATATTTTGTTTCATCCGGTCTTATCCCGTTCGAACGCGTTGTCAAACGCTACACGAACGCGAACCTTATGTTTACCGTTCGAACGCGTTTTCGAACGCTACACGAACGCACGTGCACTGAACTGAGTCATTTTCATCACATTTCATGCATGATTGCTTCTTGGGTGATTTCTCTTGCATTATGTACCTAATTGCTTCTCTTTATTACGCATGATTGTGCATTTACCATTTCCTTGCGTTCCCGTATCCATGAATATGGTGTGCTTATGAAGTTTTATGCTTGCCGTATTTCAATTTGCCTTTATGCATGCAAATTTGGACATATGTTATATGCAAATAGGTTGTATGCAAATTTGGACATAGGTTATATGCAAATATGTTGTATGCAAATTCGGACATAGGTTATATGCAAACTTAGATATTAGCCTTGTACTTATGCATGTGAGCTTAGAAATAGAATACCCTTGGGAATGTATGTTGCTAGATTCGATTAAATTATTACACAAATCACATCATTTACAAGTGGCATAAGTAAGGGACCATTCTGAACCCAATGGTTTGAGGTCTTCCCTTGCGAGGGGTGAGTGCGGCCTTAAATCTTTATCTCGGTTCACACCGGGTGGCGACTCCATGTTATTTCTCTGGTTTAGTCCCCATGCAGGCTACTCCGTACTCCCAACCGGGCCGCGAGCCCGGAACACCGTCGTCCAACATCTGTGTCCTACAGTCGGGTCCAGTCAACCTCTACCACGTCTTGTAGAATGAGTAATGGAGACCCACTTGGACCTATATCGGGTCTAGTCGACCTCTACTAGGTCTTATAGAATGAGGAGTGGAGACCCACTTAAACCTATATCAGGTCCAATCGACCTCTATCTGGTCTTGTAGACTGAGGAGTGGAGACCCACTTTGACCTATATCGGGTCCAGTCGACCTCAACCAGGTCTTGTAGAATGAGGAATGAAGACTTTCTTGGATCTTTATCAAGTCCAGTCGACTGTAGACTCCCTTGAACATCCATTGGGTTAGGTGGAGTGTAGACTCTCATATACCTTCATCAGGTATAGTGGAGTGAAGACTTTCTTGGACCTTCATCGGGTCCAACCGACTGTAGACTCCCGGGTACCTCCATCAGGTTAGGTGGAGTGTAAACTCCCATGTATCTTCATCAGGTATAGTGGAGTGAAAACTTTCTTGGACCTTCATCAGGTCCAATCGACTATAGACTCTCGCGTACCTCCATCAGCTTAGGTGAAGTGTAGACTCACATATACCTTCATCGGATATAGTGGAGTGAAGACTTTCTTGGACCTTCGTGGGTCTAATCAACTGTAGACTCAAACGTACCTCTGTCAGGTCTGATGGAGTGTAGACTCACATGTACATTCTTCGGGTATAGTGCAATGAAGACTTTCTTGGATCTTTATCAAGTCTAGTCGACTGTAGACTCCCTCGAACATCCATCGGGTTAGGTGGAGTGTAAACTCTCATATACCTTCATCAGGTATGGTAGAATGAAGACTTTCTTGGACCTTCATCGGGTCCAACCAACTGTAGACTCCCACGTACCTCCATCAGGTTAGGTGGAGTGTAAACTCGCATGTACCTTCATCAGATATAGTGGAATAAGACTTTCTTGGATCTTTATCAAGTCCAGTCGACTATAGGCTACCTCGAACATCCATCAGGTTAGGTGGAGTGTAGAATCTCATGTACCTTCATCACGTATAGTAGAATGAAGACTTTCTTGGACCTTCATCAGGTTCAATTGACTGTAGACTCCCGCGTACCTCCATTAGGTTAGGTGGAGTGTAGACTCACATATACCTTCATCGGGTATAGTAGAGTGAAGACTTTCTTAGACCTTCATTGGGTTTAATCGACTGTAGACTCAAATGTACCTATGTCAGGTCAGGTGGAGTGAAAACTCTCTTGGAACTCCTTTAAATCTAATAGAGTAAAAACTCTCTTAGACTTTCATCATGTTCAGTAGTGTGTAGTCTCTAATAGACATTCATCAGATGCAATTCACCGTAGACATCCTAGGACTTTCATCTGGACATCCATCAGGTCTAGTGGAGTGAAGACTCATTTAGGATCTTCATCTGGTTCAATCGACTGGGGACATTCCCCATGGCTTATGTAGAGCCAAGTTCAAGACTTGGCATTCATCTGGTCCAGACGAAACTGAAGACTGCCTTGATCCTTTGACCCGTAGTATAGGGATTATCCTGATCTTCATCTGGTTCAGTTGACTGGGGACATTCCCAATGGCTCATATAGAGCCAAGTTCAAGACCTGGCCTTCATATGGTCCATATGAAATTGAAGACTCCCCTGATCATTTGACCCGTAGTATGGGGATTATCCTGACCTTTATCTGGTTCAGTCGACTGGGAACATTCCCCATGACTCATGTAGAGTTAAGTTCAAATACCTGGACCTTCTTTTGGTCCGGATGACATGTAGACTCGATTTGGTCCCTATTCGGCACCAAATGAGTGAATGATCTTCTGGCCCTCACCGGGTCCAGTCGACGGGAACCTTCCTCATGACTAATGTAGAGTCAAGTTCAAATACATGGACCTTCTTCTGGTCCAGACGACATGTAGACTCGATTTGGTCCCTATTCGGCACCAAACGAGTGAATGATCTCCTAGCCCTCACCGAGTCCAGTCGACAGGAACCTTCCCCATGACTCATGTAGGGTCAAGTACAAATACCTGGACCTTCTTCTGGTCCAGACGACATGTAGACTCGATTTGGTCCCTATTCGGCACCAAACAAGTGAATGATCTCATGGCCCTCACTGGGTCCAGTCGACGGGAACTTTCCCCATGACTCATTTGGAGTCAAGTTTAGTCCATGGACCTTCTTCTGGTCCACATGATATGAAGACTCGGTTTGGTCCCTCCTCCATACCAAACGAGTGAATATATTCATAGCCTTCATCAGGTCCAGTCGACGGGAATACTCCCTAATTGGCTCGTGATGGAGTCAAGTTTAGACCATGGACCTTCTTCTAATCCACACGATATGTAGACTCGGTTTGGTCCCTCCTCGATACCAAATGAGTGAATATCTTATTGGCCTTCATCAGGTTCAGTCGACGGGAACACTCCCCAATTGGCTCGTGATGGAGTCAAGTTTAGTCCATGGACCTTCTTCTGGTCTAGACGATATGTAAACTCAGTTTGGTCCCTCCTCGATACCAAACGAGTGAATGTCTTCCTGAACTTCATCAGGTCCAGACGACGGGAACTCTCCCCAATTGGCTCGTGATGGAGTCAAGTTTAATCTATGAACCTTCTTCTGGTCCAGAAGACATGTAGACTCGGTTTGGTCCCTCTTCGATACCAAACAGATGAATGTCTTCCTAGACTTCATTAGGTCCAGACGACGGGATCTCTCCCCAATTGGCTCATGATGGAGTCAAGTTCAGTTTATTGACCTTCTTCTGGTCCAGATGACATGTAGACTCGGTTTGGTCCCTATTCGGTACCAAACGAGTTTGAGCTCATAGCTTTCATCAGGTCCAGTCGACGGATACAATCCCCGCCTAACTCTTGATGGAGTATGATCAGGGACAATGACCAACTCGATCAAACTGGGGACATGCCCTATAACTACTGACTAGTCAGATTCAAGACCGTAGCCACACTGTCCAGGTGACACTGAAGACGTCTGATCGTGGCCCGATTCGGGTAACGAAGACTTTCCTGATTTGGTTCAAGCGACACAACCAACGAATACTCTTCAAGTCAATGACTCATTGACTTGGAGAGTATGGGACAAAATGTACGGGCCAAATTTGGTCCAAGGGAAATTTCGACCTTTTGCTTCAGACCCAATATTGAACGCACCCCAGACACCCCAACATAAGATCCAGACCCAAGTTACTACATCAAACCCATAAACTAAAGGAAGCCCGGAGTTTAGTGTGTATAGTCCTAATAATGTTTCACAAGCCCAAACCCAGTGAAATACCATACCCAAACTGTATCCAAAGCTCACCATGTGCCAGCCCACGAAACTCCCAAACTCATAAATACCCCTCATAACTCAGCCGTTTTCAGCCTTCGAACGGACGAGCAATCAAAAGCAATAAGTACGCATGTTTCCCGAGTGTATATATAAGAGAAGAAATCTACAAGGGAAATGGGGCATCACGACTCTCAGCTTAGAAATATTCTCCCTATAGCTCTCATAATCACTGACCTACTACCCTCATAGCATCAGACGGGGATCAAGGTAATCGCTGCCCTTGTTCCTCTTCCTACGGTGTTAATAGTTCATTTCCTCTACTGACTTGGGCGTCGGAGTGCCTACGACACCCACCACACCGGTGGGAAGACTCTCCACACTCACTCTACCTTTATTGTACAGGATCGCTAGTGCCCCCAACCTATGAAATCTCGATTGTGGACCTCGGGCCAAAACCAGCGTCCACAGTTGGCCTTTTAGAAATATCATCTTACGTGTGTGATAAGATGTATCTCCATCAAGCATATAATATACAAAAGGGAGGATACCTTTTCGGTCTCTATTTTTTTTAATAGTTACTCATTATTGGTCCATACTATTTTAATAAGGGAAATTTACAAAAACAACCTATTTCATTTAACCAAATACAAAAAAAAATAATAATAAAAAAAAAAAAAAATAAACCAACATTTTAAAAAATATATTTAATAATCAAATTCAACATAAATTATCCATTTAATCCTTATAACACATCTCGTTATCTTTAATCTCTCTCATTTTCACTCATTTAAACCATAAACTTCCAAACTTTAAATTATGGTGACAACAGCGTATTCTGACGAAAAAAGAGGACTCTGGCGACGACGGTGGACGACAGTGTGGTGTTGTTTTTTGTGAGGTGCACAAATTGGTTTTTTTTTTAATAAAATGTTTGAACTTTCTACTTGATAAGAAATCTAATCAATTTCACAAGCTTTTAAATTTTAAATATGTTATAAATGTGAGTGTTTTTGCTGGATTTAGCATTGAAATAGAAAGAAAATAAGTTGATAATGTGTTTGTAAAATCCGCAAACCAAATATTTGTAAAAATACCAAAGTAGAGGAATTAGGTCATTTGGGTGCCCGTGAGGACGCCCATTAACTTTTGTGGGCACTCGCATGAGCGCCCGGGCAACACTAGGGGCATCCGCGCGGGCGCTTATGCGACGATTCGATTAACACTCATTAAATAAAATTAATGATTTTTAATGTTTCTTATAGGTATAGAGAGAACTAGTCACAACCATGGGACCTAAGAATACCAAATTCTGATCGATTTCGAGGGCGTGTGACCAATATAACTTGTATCAAAATGGTTGTGGAAGCGATAAAGATAAAATTGACTACTTCATAACTACAAGAGTTCAATAAATCAATCTTCAGACATTTATTGGAGATTGATACAGATTTCAAAAGAATGATAATGCACAACATTTTGCTTAGACTTGTCGTGCAAACGAAAAGTGACATCGAGTTTCAATTATGGTTTCGCATCGGCAACAAATGAATAAGGCTATCCATTTAAGGTTGGTACCTAGTAAAGGGTCTCCGAGGTGGTTATTCCATTGAGATGGATTGTGATACGTTCGATATATGTGACAACTACTTTGCAGATGTGATCCACGGAAGACTAAATGATCTAGACATAAAGTTCCTTCAGTTTGAATTCACAGAGACCCAGACTTTGATGTAGTGACGATAACTTTATATTATTTTGCTGATCAAGTTTTGTTTGCGCGCTCGCAAGCTACAAGTTGGGTCCTTGGGCGCCTGCATTACAAGTCGAACGCCTGTGTGGGTGTCTGAAACGGCACCGAAACACCCAACATATCACCCATTGTAAAATTTATCAATTTTTACGAAAAATAAACCTATTAATTTTATTTGATTAATTTCCAACTAATGAAATGAGCTTTTCAAGATTTTATGAGTGAAGTCGTTTTGATCCAAGAAGTATGGATATTAGTGGAGATTTTCTAATTATAATTAGACTTGACTGATAGTTCGGTTTGGTTTCGAATCGGACGATTCTCGGTTCCACGAGTGTGGAACCGGAACCAGAACCAAAACCGAATCGTTGGGGGTAGGGAGCACAACCCAACGGCTACTAGCCGTTGGGTTATCCCCCAACAACTAGCAGTTGTTGGGGAAAAGGTTGGAACCCTAAGATTCCAATCTGATTCCAATCGGAACCTTACGGTTCTGGTTGGAACCACTGGAACCGTTCGGTTCCAGCGGTTCCAACCAGTTTGGTTAGGGTCAGAACCCTAATCAAACCGATAAAATACGGTTCTCGTTCTGAAATCGAAACCGAAACCGTCCGGTTCCAACCAGTTCGGAACCAGAACTTTGGCCGGGTCTAATTATGATATGTAAGTACCATATGTTCTTTTTTAACTTTAAAATGGAGGGCAATTTTGTAAGCGCCATTACACTTGATGAAGAATTTTCATAATGCAATGCTAGCGACTTCAACGCTATTCTCGAGCATTAAAAAAGATGTCGATGTAAATTAGATGTGAAGATTCAAACGCTCAATGAAGAAATCAAGTGAAGACTTATAGTTTAGGGCTCTCAATATAAGTGACTTGATAATTTAAGTATTCTAAGCTCATAGGGCTCATATACATTCGTAAAATATATTTGGGTCATGTGCATAATATTTTAATCTTCAAATCTTGAGTTTTCTGCATTGTGACCGGCATACCGGTCATAGATACCAGCATACCGGTGTTCATGCTATGATTTGGATAATTTTGTATATTATCTGTAATCAGGTACTCCATATTGGTCAATCTGGAGTTTGCATAGTTACTGAAATTGGGATGGTTCATACTGGTCTCCATATCGGTCAGTAATCTGATAGGTCATGCGCTTAAATACTCAACGGTCATATTTTAGATATAGCCATTTGAATTTGCAAGACCGACATATTGGCCCTTGAAGACTGGGATTCTGGTATCAAAGTAGAGAGTTTGGACAATTTTCTCTTTCACTATAAATTGAGTCTCATTTCATTTTTGCTTAATTCCAAGACCTTCTAATATTTTCTTTGAAGGAAAAACATATAAAGAAACTTAAATCCTCTTCATCTTACACTCTCTTTATAATCAAAGCTCACACACTACACATTCACATCATTTAATGAGCTTGGAATTACTTGGGTTAGCTACTCACACCCTTAATCTTCTTTATCTCTTATGAGTACTCAAGTGGTATTGTAAAATATTCTTATATTTCAAACATGTGTGGTTGTGAAATCCATTGTTGAGTGAGCATACTCAAAATGGTAAATTTGTGTAAAGGTTTAAAAGTGAACCGATGGACAAAACTCTTGTTGTTGTAAAAAGTTTGGAGTGAGATTAGGGACAAAACTCTTGGTTTGTGAGTGAGTCGGGGAAAATTCTCGGTGTAAAGTGTGAAATCATATTTACATAATAGAAAGCTTCAAACGCGGCTTAAATGAGTGGACGTAGGTATTGTTGGCCGAACCATCGTAAATTACAGTGTCATTTTCTCTATCCATTAACTCTTTTATTTATCGCAAGTTTATTTTATATTTCCATATTGTTTAGTAACTTGCCTTTGGGAAATAAATTATTTGTTGAGGCAGTTTTGAGGAACCCGTAGGGTCGAATCGGAGCACCACATCGCGAAAGTGGGTCTAACCCGTGGATATCAAATATGAATGCAATTTTAAATAATTTAATGAAATATTATATTCCATTATGAGTGTATAGGAAAAAATCGGGGCTGAATTGGAGTCAAGAAACTAAAAAACGGGGAAAATAAAATTTAGCGCATACATACATGACGCGCACTATAGTGACACGCTGTACAAACCTTTTTTTTTTCATTTTGGTTTTATACTCCTTCCGCTTTACCTCCAGAGAGCTTATAGAATTAGGGTTTTTAACCCTAATTGCTTCTAACATTCCCTAAGCACTTTCAAATTACCCAAAATTAATTTTAACATCAAAATCAACATCAACACATATTATAGAATAAAACTCAAGTTTTTCAAATATCAAATATTTTTACAAAAATATAAATTTATTTTAAATACGCACTTGCGTAAATTTTGAATCCAAAACACAAACCAAATTAGAATCCCACAATGAAATAACTCATGAACAATTATAGGTCACTCAAAGGTGGTCAAGTGATTCTAGAATGATAGTTTTAGCTCTAAATTATTATCTAGAGTTCCAAACTCTAATTTTATGTCTATGCCTAACATAAATATTTTGACCCAGTTACAAGCATATTGTGTTTATATTTCCAAAGCATCCTAACACAATTAATTAACCTAATTTCAACATCAAGTTATGTTATTATGTATCTAATACATAATTCATCATTATATGTCTCACTAATGAAAATTCACTAATGAAAAAACATAGCTTTTGGAGAAGATCAAACTTACCTAACAATGTTGATTCAAAGATCCAATCTACTTCTTATTGTTGAAATATTGTGGAGAAATTTCAAAGTTAGCAAGCTTGTCTCCAAGATCCAATCTTGATTTCAATGCTAACAAGCTTCACTCTAAGATCCAATCTTGATTTCTCCTAATTGAAATGTTATAGAGATCTCACAAAGCTTCTCTAAACACTTCTCTAACTTAGACTAATTTCTCTATTTCTTGCTTGTATTTAGCTTTCTCAAGCTTGATTAAAACTTTTGCTCAATCTTGTTATTTATAGCAAAACTTAGATAATTTTTAATTAATAAAAATTATTACCAACTTTTATGTGAGCTTAATCTAATTTGTCCCAATATATATAATTAGATGTGACTAATCACCTTTGTCTACCACTTTAATTTAATCCAATTAAATCAAGATTAAATTTGTTCATGTCTACGACTTTGATTTAATTCAATTAAGTCAAGACAAAAACACATATAATTACATATTTGAAATTACCAAAATATCCTTAAATGGTAGAGATAATTATGAAATTACGACAAAGCCCTTGTGTAAATATTGAATTAATCTAATTAGGTCAAAGTAAATAATCAATGTTATCCAATAACACTTGATTATCTTAGTTGATAATTATAATATTGAATATTATCTTTTATCAAAATTAATCGGCTACCCAATTGCTCAATGAGTACACTTCATATTGGGACTCTCTAAGTTCATACATGTTCGTCATATAAGCCTAGCTAATATGTACGCAATTCGCCACCTCTAAATTCGCGAAGAACACGAACGACCTTTCTGAACTATACAAGTCGAGGTCATCACATATGTTTATCAATCCCTCTGTCATAGGCTATTCAAGTTGTGTTTAGGAAACATAGAATACACCGTCAAGTTTCTGAGGCTCACATCTCATGTCGATATGTCCACGATTCTTTACAACTGATGCGATCCACCCTAGGTGATCGGCTTTGGCCAAAGTCTTAAGAATCGTGACTTACTCACATGTATACCTAAATCACTTATGGTACACATATGGGCCGACAGATCCTATTTTGATTTGCACTTGATTAACGAGTGCATCAGTCCACACCCAACGAACATCTAGAGGCCAGACAATGAAATGTTTCTGACATACATGACATCAAAGTGTGGAAGATCTCACACAAAATTAATGTTATCCTATAGTCAATGGATCACATATGCTACTCGACTCGAGGAGATTCTTATTAACGGTGGTGTGTACTTCCAACTATTAGAAATCACATATGAGTAATTCAATATTCGCTTCAACGAATACCCACATGTCTATATGAGCTTCCAAAGCTCATGGTACATCGGGTTAAACCATTGGAACTACAGTTCTAATATACGACATGTGCTAGTCTTCTAAGTTATATGAATTCGACCGTATTCGAAAACCAACAATTAGGAATATTTACTTTAAGAATAGTTTATAATAGTAATATTATCTCAATATCGGACCACCTAGTGTCCAGTATTACTACAAAACTATTTTACGGTAGATGGCATTCTTAGTATATTTATACATCTATCTAATATGCATAATGACATTACCATTAATAAAGTTTGAAATAAAAATGTAGTTATTTTATTAATAAATAATAAAATATACAATACATTATTTGGATCGTCTCTCCAAACACCAACTCCATCATTGTTGAGTACATTGATTGAGAAAATTATACACAAAGCTTAATCGATAAAGCTACTAACTAAGTGGCTTAAAATTGACAAGAATTTTAATTCAGTAATATTTGTAAAATTGACAAGAATTAAGCTTAATCAGCTTAAAATAGGGACTTATCATACATTTTCCTTAATAAGAATTAGGATCCTGTAAATTGAGTTTATGTTGAACACTAAATCAATATTAAGAAAATAAATAAGATCACAACTCACAAGTGATAATAAATAAATAAATAAATAAATAAAAGAAAAGAAAGAAAAAGACAGGCGCTTTTATGGTATCGGTGGATGTTACAAATTTTCTTTATAGCTCGGCTGTCATTGAGGTGCCGGTGCCACTTCGCTATAGGATTGCGATTTACGAATATGCATTTGTTTGTTCCTTTCACTTTAAATTTGGACTCGGCAATACAACAAAAACAGTGCATATAGACAAAGTGGAAAGCTTAAAGATATAAAAATTGAACGAATCACTCAAAGTGGGTGGCATTCAATAAGATTCCAGTAATTGACTGGGTCAGGTTCTTTTCTAAATTCAGATAATGCTTCAACTTCGACAATTGTGTCCGTCAATTCTAATTTCCAATTTCTAAATTGAACCGTCTTTCACGGACAAAATTACCAAAACGAGTACAAATTTAATTAAGATCAGCGTTGATAATAAAAGGAGCAAAATGAGTTAAAAGTTTGTCCGGACTAGTCATAATTAGGGTAATAAACTCGTTTTTAAATTGCCTTACCCGAAATGTGGATTAAGACGACAAAAGCTCATAGATTGTTGAAAGTAGACCCGGCCAAGGTTCCGGTTCGGAACCGGAATCGAACCGGAAAGGGACCGGTTCGGTTGGGGTTCCACCCCAACTCGAACCGATCCGAACAGGTGGAACCGTACGGTTCCACCGGTTCGGACGGTTCCGGTTGGAACCGTAGCCCAAATAAAATAAATAAATAATAAATAAATTATATTAATTATATAAAATATAAATTACTAATGCACCCCTAATAACGGTAATAAAACGGTTATATTTAGGGGCATTTTTGGTATCAAAAAAATTCTAAAATTCTATAAATATGATTCATTTTTCATAATTTCATCACACCAAATTCTCAACTCTCTCATTTTCTATAAATCTCTTATTCTCAATCTTACTTCAATACAATTCTCTTATAATCTTATATTCTTATTCTCAATCTCAATTCATTTAGTTGTTAATTTGTTATCATTCGCATCGCAATTATTCAATTTTCTTATTTTTCTTCCTAATTTCTCAAACGAAAAATGGCAAGCTCATCTGAGAACATTATGTCAAATATGCCAACCCAAGAGAGCGGCCCTAGTGTCAGTGCACAATCACGGAGAAGAGAAGTTAAGGCTCGGTCCTCGGATATTTTCAAAATTCATTTTACTTTGGAACGCCTAGAAGACGGTTCACAACGAGCAATTTGCAACTATTGTGGGGTTATCTATAAATTTTCTGGTGGATACGGCAATATGATCAAGCACATGGAAAAACATCATCCGGTTGAATTTGGCATTGATACGACGCAGACTCAAATGGCCAGGTACGCATCATCTAGTAGAGGTACGAGTAGTGTAGATTTATTTAAATATTCTGATGCAAAAAATAGAGAAGAATTTGCGAAATTAACATGTATGGCACATCTTTCTTTAAGCTTTGGTGAAAAACTCCATTTTGCTAATTACGTGCATAATGCTTTAAACCCTGCTGCATGTAGAATGACTCGGAACACAACAAAACGTCATATTTTCAAATTATATAAAGATGGTAAAATTATTTTAAATGAAATATTTAAAGAGATGAAATGTCGTATTTCTATATGTTCTGATATTTGGAGTGACCATTGGCAAACACACTCATACATGAGTGTGACTTGTCATTGGATTGATGCATCATTTACCATGCAAAAAAGACTTATTGCATTTAGAGTTTTTGATTACCCACATACTGCACATAATATTTATAGAATGATGAAGGTAATTTTTGATGAATGTGGTTTAGTAGAAAAAATTTTAACAATTGGATTTGATAATGCATCTGCAAATACTGCATCCATTCATGATTTAAAATCCTTATGTGAACCAAATTTAGGGGGTCGATTTTTTCATATTCGTTGTACATGTCATGTCCTTAACATATGTGTGCAAGACGGACTAAAATTATTATCACATTTCCTTGATCCAATTAAAACGGCACTTAACTGTATTTGGTCATATTCTCAAGTTATGAGATAATGGACCAAGTTTTGTAAAATAAATGGTATTAAACCGATTAAATTTTCGAGAGATGTTCCAACACGTTGGAATTCTACTTATTTTCTTTTATGTCAAGCATTTCAATACAAAGATGCATTATGTAGTTTTTTTTCTCAACATGTTCAAAATATCACACTTTATCCTATTCAATGGGATATTTGTGAAAAAAATTTAGATATTTTAAGAGTTTTTAATGATGCTACTTTAGTTTTTAGCGGTGTTTATTATCCTACAGCACATTTATTTCTTCTTGAGAGTTTGAATATTGTCGGCACTCTCGATGAACATGTTGACAGTGACGACCCTAATGATATTGTTTTGCTCGAAGCCATTACTGCTATGAAGGTAAAATAGTTGAATTATTTTAGAGAAATTCCTTTACTTTATCTTATTGCTGCTGTTTTTGATCCTAGATTTAAATTAGAAGGTTTGAATGGTGGTTTACAAGCTTACTATGGTTATTTAGGAATATTAGATGATGTTGATATTACGAGCATAATGAATAAATTAAGAAGTGATTTAATTATTTTATTTAATGATTATATTGTAAGATATAACTTAGGAACATTAGGTCAATCTAGTAGTAGCGAACCGGTAATTCAAACAAGACTTAGCGCAGGGGATCGTTGGTTATTGCAACGAAATAAAAAATCTAGGGATACGACAACAACTAATAACCCTGAATTAGATAATTATTTATCTACAAATTTTGAGTTTTCTAATGAAAGTTTATGCAGTAAAAATTTTAAAATCCTTGAATGGTGGAACCGGCATCAAAATATATATCATGTTTTATCTATTATTGCTAAAGAGATCTTGACAGCACATATTTCCACCGTTGCGGTTGAGCAAGCCTTCAGCTTGGGAGGTAATATATTGGAAGCTAGGCGATCTTCATTACATCCAAGCACTTTAGAAGCAACAGCTTGTGTGGATGATTGGACTCGAGCTGATCTGAGACAACAAGAAGATGCCCCCGATGATTTTGAAGATTTGTTCGATAATGCTTCTGCAACAAGTGCAAGCGGAACCGGAGCCGAAGGATCAACTGATAATGATGATTGATAATTGTAAAATTATAATTTACAAAGGGGATATGTCTAAAAGACTAAAACTTGTAATGGAACTACGTGAGCTTTGATTCCTCTCACCCTTGGAGGATACGTAGGCAACTTAAATTTTTAAAAATTTAAGCTCAAGCTCTTCAATGTAATAAATTTTTTTTATTTATAAAATTCATTTCATTTATTTTTATTAATTTAAAAAATATATATATTTGAACCGAACCGAACCGGAACCGAACCGTTCGGTTCCGTTCAGTTCGGTATTCGGTTCCACTTAAGTGTGGAACCTGAACCGAACCGGATTTAACCGGTTCGGTTCCGGTTCCACACTTGTGGAACCGGAAACCCTGCCGGTCCGGTTCAGTTCCGAACCGGAACCGAACCGCCGGGCGGGTCTAGTTGAAAGAAGAGCTAAGAAATTAAAAAATTATAATAATAATTGTAATAAAATTGCACAAGCATTCCCAATTAGCACATCAATGAAATGAAAAATCTTCAATAAATTATTCGATTCGTTTAATAACCGAATTCTAAACGAATGTATAAGAATAGGAAATGAAATGATATAACCATTAATGAGAAAAGACTAAATCCTTGGGTTTAAAGGATTCCTTATAAATGATATATTCCTTAATAGGAATGAACATAATCCTTAGGATTGAAAGGTTTCATTAGAGGGTTATGACCCTTAAAGAATTACATCCATTGACATAATAATACATTTTCAAAGGAAACCTTCAATGTTTATAAAAATGAGTCATTGAGTTCATTTTTCATTCATCTTAAAAAATTATATAATTTATTCATTGTTAGAGAGTCTAAAGTTTTCCAAATGAGAGAGTTTTCATCATTGTCATAGTTCAAGTTCTTGAAGAAAGAAATGTCTCTTTTATAAGAAACAATCAAGTATCATGAAAGAACGTTAGTTATAAGAGATCTGTAGTGCACTGAGACATGGCTAATAATTTCTTAAGGACAGAGAATTTCTCGACTTAGTTCAAGTTCATCATCTTCTACGTAATAATTTCCAGGTTTTTCCAATTCTTGTGCTTATATTCAATTGATGATTTACATGGTCTCTATTTAATGATTTTGATTGAATAATGCATGTTATAAAATGATTAATAACACATTTGCCCAACAATCATAAGAACTTATTAACTTATATGTGTTGTTAACTTTGATTTATGCATGCGTTATTCTAATTTCTCTGGAAAAATGTATCATGTGCATGAAAAATACAGAAGAGCATTCGAACAGCCAACGAACACATAAGAAAAACCATGTGTTCTGCATTTTTGTTCGAACGTTGTGACGAATGTGACACTAACGCGTTATCAAACGTCGTACGAACGTAAACTCTCTGAAAAGATTCATTCGAACAGTTGAACGAACGTGACACTAACGCAAGTCGTATAGGGGAAATTTTCATATTTGATTTAATTTTGGTAAAATAACATACATAATTTAGTTTGTATAAATTCACAGATTTAGATCAATCTAGTATCTATATATTTGTCATATATAATACACATTTCAATTATAACAATTTGATAATATAGACATAAGTTGAATATATGCAAAATGTAATATTAACTTAGTAAAAATCATATATGGAACTTTTGTAAACTTAGTAGTATATGTTTTAGTTAATATTATGGTGTTCAATTATCACACGCATGCACCTAGTCCATTATGTGATAAAGTTGAGAATCGTTTAATCTTATTAATTGATTGTTGCATACTTGATTGAAAATTTAAAGTGTATCACGAAAAACTTGATAATTTGCATGGTCTCTATTTAATGATTTTGATTGAATATTGCATGTTATAAAATGATTAATAACATATCCGCCCAACAGAATGCTCGTTTAGTATTGGATGATTGAATGATATAAATTATCATAATTTATTTACATTAATTTTCAATAAATATATATATTTGAAATACACAATTAATAAATTTTCTAAAAATGACCTACCAAATGTAAACAATACTATTTTCGAATTCGTATTCGATTTGATTTATATATTAAACGAATCAATTTTTATAAATGCATATCCTCTTTAATACTAATACAATCGAATGAATAAATGAATCCGGACTCAAATTACCTTCTCTAATTTTATGCCTATTTCCTTAAATATTAAGAGTGCAAAGTATCATTTTCTCGTAAATTAAACTTGTCCCACTACTTTAATTATCTTGACTAGTAGGTTGAATGAAGCAAAGCAAGAGGAAGTCAAGCCGTTTGTGGCTAACGTTGAGTAATGGCTAGGCATTCCAACGAAGCAATTACGCGGATGTGATGGTGATAATAAATATTTGAAGGATACGTTTTCTCGCTTGTTGTTATTTGAAAAATGAGAATGCTTCAAGGCCGCCACCTCTGCTTTTCTTCTTTTAATTCGCTGCTCCAGAGTTTTCAATTCCATGCGGTCGCTACCACGTTCTTCATTCATACTGAACCCTTTCATGTTTGCCACAGTTGGATTATTGACGTCGATTATATTTTATGAATAATTATTTTTTTTTCCCTTGTGAGGATTATTTAGGAAGTCTTGTATGGTTTAGCGTAATTATATATTTGTGCTCGTCATAATTTATGAGTTGGCGAATTATAAACACGAAATGTATTTCATGATAGATATATCTGAATTTAAAGAGTCTCACTGATAAAATATATTTGTAGACCACTAGGATAATTAATTACAAATAATATGGATTATTCGCAACTTTACACATATTGTAATATTTTTATATCTAATGTATATATGTATATGATATATAATTTGATTAGATACATATTAGGTTCAGTTGGATTTTTACACTTGTCAATAAATAATTATTTAATAAATTAAAAATTAATTAATTATTTTAAAATATTATTGAAATATTCCAAACTTATAAGATAAAGCTTGATTCTTGTCATAATAATAACCATACATTTGTTTTCATATTTGGCATTATTTTGGCAAAGTTTTTTAACTTGACAAAATGATCAAAATATCCCTCCCTTATATATGGAATTTTCGGTCATATGATTCAGTTGTTGTCTTGGAAATTTTTTCTATGGTTTTGTTCTTGAGAGAGATCAAGATTAGGATTTTATTAGAGTTTGATTAATTCACCAAAATTAGAAAACGTGGAAGAATAATTGAAAGCAACCAAAACTTATATGGGTAAAATTAAGGTAATTTCTAATTATATTTGGTTGAAATTATTTATTTATATTTCCAATTGATTATATTTGATATAAATGATGTTCTATTATTTTTGGTGATAACTGATGAGTTAGAAACCTTAATATGATGCCTAATACATGTGTAAATTAATTAGGCTAATTAGTGTAATTAGGCCTAATTAGGATGTAAGACATCAAAATTATCATTTTTGAGTTGTTTAAGCCATTCCTTGGTGACCTAAATTTTCCTTTGAGTTGCTTTATTATGGTTGACTCTCAATTAGAAATTAGGGATTTGGATTTGCATGATTTGAATTAATTAGGTGATTAATTTGATTAATTATGTAATTAATTCAATTATAGTTTAATTTGTGAAATTGAGATATTGTGGATGAAATTGAATATGTAATAATACATAGGAAAAATTATCGGAATTTTTGGAATCGTACCGGAAGCATTTTGGGAATTTTTCGTAAATATCGCATTAAAGGCAAAATCATAATTTACTGAAGTTACGATTATTTGGTCACTGCTACGGTAATCAAACTACTGTAGCAATGCGTACGATGTGTAGAAAAATTCTCGGAAGCGTTTTGAGAATTTTTGGCAAAATCGACATTAGGGACAAAATGGTAATTTACTAAAATTACATAAATCAACCATTGCTACAGTGAATGGATCAATATAGTTGTTGGTTGATCCGATTCCACAGCTGGTCTGGTTGTCTGGTTGTCCCGGTCGGTAATTTTGGTAAACTGGTAAACCCGTTAACGTGTGGGAAAGTGTTTTCGAAAATTTTGTCCCGAATTTTTATGCGTAAACATTCCCAATATTTGATATTAATGAGTGATTATGACAAAATACAGATAAGTTAGATGTAAACAATATCAGTTAATTTATCCAGATTAAAAATATTTTATAAAATCGATTATGTCTGCTGACGCACTTCCTCTGCATTTGCCCCAATAATATGATAATCATTTAGATATATATGAATTTCTTTATTTAAATAATTTCGAAAGAAATTCATCTCTATTAGGATCCAGTACAGTATAATACCATTATACATGACATCTTCATTTACATGTCGCTACATGAACAATTTAGAATTTTATCATCGTATCAAATACTAAATGAACCGCAATCGTAGATAAATTATACACAAAGTACCCCGCTTTATTTACTCTTTACGAACTATTTAGTATTGATGATCTAAAACTCAAATTTTCTTATATATGTCATACCTATATTAAGTTTGAGATTACATAAGTAATGTAGGACATTTCAAGTAGATGAATATAAAATGTTTTAAGTCTATTTATTTCAACATTTATTTATTACAAACACTTCTTAACCCTAAGATTTTATTATTTTCTTTTACTAGTTATTGTTATTTTTCAATTAAGATTCGAGAAATTATGACTAATTACTATTTCAAAAAAAATAATATTGTCGATATTTGGTAGGTATTTTTAATAAATATACATATGTATATATTTATGAAAAATTAATGTAAATAAATTATGGTAAATTATGTTATTGAATAATATAATGACTAAACGAATATTCGTATTCGATTCGTTTAATAAACGAATCGAATATGAATTCTGATATTAGAATTCGTTTAATAAACAAATCGAATACGAATCAATCACATTTTAATTCGATTCGTTTAGGATTCGATATAAATTCAATTCGTTGATTCGTTTTACCACCCTAATTTTATCTTATCCGTTACAATGCTTTAATTTCAGAATTAAAAATACTATAATTTTTTATCATAAGCAAAGATGAAAGATGATTCATCAATGATCCCTAATCAAACCGCACAGGACCGTTAGGATGTCCCAAGTCAAGTCCTAACTCAGTCTCCTTCCAAAGTGGGCCCCGCTAAACTTTCTTATCCCCAATCAGACTACAACACGTGTCACCTCATTACAGCTGTATTCACGAAACTTTCGTTCCACAGAATATACGGTGATTCTATTCTTAAACCTTTTTACGTATCTCACTGGATCGAAAATTCGAAACGTAAGAATTTCCCTTTATGTCCTTTCTCATTTTCTTAAAAAATAAATAATATTAATTTATTTTTTTGTTCACCCAGTGGCAGTGGCCTTTAAAAAGCAAAGAGAAAGAGAGCGGGAACGCGCATCAGTTCCCTTGCTTTGCTTTCCTTTCCTCTACTCACCTTTTATCTTCGCCATTACTCCTCTCTTATTCATTTCTCTTTTTGAGATCTGTGCGTTTTCTTTGTGTTCCTGAAGCTCCGTTTTCTTAAGGCCGTGTTTGGCAATCAGTGCTTGAACTGTTACCGGTACGTTTCGAAAATCGCTTTGTAACTCATAGATCGTCCTTTTCTAGGGTTTCTGGTGCTTCCTCGGCCGATTTTTCATTTTTGTTTTGTTTTGTTTTTGGATCTGTTTTTCTCATGTCTTATTTGTGAGTGCTTACGTACGGAAGCTCGCACGTGTTTGGCTTCTGCTTCTGTATTTGATTTTGTGCATAAATTTTACTGTTAAATTTATCGATTTTTTTTCCTTTTTGGATTATTGAAGTCGATTTTATTTACGATGAAATTATTTTTTTCGTTGCGAGGATTATTAATTTCTTATATATTTTTTAAATTGCTTTTCTATGTTTATATGTACGATTTTGTTTTGTTTTGTTTTGTTTTGTTTCTGGATCTGTTTTTCTCATGTCTTATTTGTGAGTGCTTACGTACGGAAGCTCGCACGTGTTTGGCTTCTGCTTCTGTATTTGATTTTGTGCATAAATTTTACTGTTAAATTTATCGATTTTTTTTCCTTTTTGGATTATTGAAGTCGATTATATTTACGATGAAATTATTTTTTTCGTTGTGAGGATTATTAATTTCTTATATATTTTTAAAATTGCTTTTCTATGTTTATATGTACGATTTTGTTTTGTTTTGTTTTGTTTTTTTTACATTTAGCATGGATTAAGCGTAACTGTTTGGTAGATCTGAGCTTTCTCTGCTTGATTGATGGTTTACGTATAGAAAAATAGGTTTTGAAAGCTGTTTTTGATTTTTCTATGATACGATTTTCAAATCTATTATGTTATCTAATTCAAAGCATTAGATAAGAAATGAATTGATCTTTGCTTTTGTTTTGCTTAAAATTGAAGAATAATTAGCTATGTGCGTTCATGTTTATTGCCTAGACTTAGATGTTCAAATTTGAACGGTTTTAAAGTATTGTTTGGTTTAGCATTTAGGAAGTACTTATAATTTTATTGCTTTTGAAGTAGGAAAATAACAGGAAAATTTTAGCCGATAGTGTGGGAATTCTCGTGTGCTATGCATCATTTTTTATGTCTAAAAAAGTCGTGATGAACTAATTTAGTTTTTCGTTAATGAGTTATTATTATGTTGCCTGAGCTGTATGGTCGATACACAAACTAAAGTAATGTATTTACACATTAGATCGATCATTTAGGACTTTTCAGATTGTAAATCCTAATTATCTTCCTTTGTTTTGGCCGACTTGGCATGGATCCTTAATAAATTGTATGGTTTGGAAGATTAAATTATAAAACTATCAATAAAAAATGAGTTTGCTTTTAAATGATATCTTAAAACTATGGTATGCCTTTAAATGATATCTCAATTATAATTTTAAGCAATGTTTAAAAATATGTGGCGGCGCCTCGAGGCGGCCGGCCATTGAGACGTGAGGCGAACCTCCTCGAGGCGGCGAGGCAGGCGCCTCGATCCGAAAATCAAAAAAATAATTAAATTCATAATATCAGCATAATAAAAACATCAACAATCCAAAATGATGAAATGATGATTCTTAAAAAAAGTAATTTTGTAATTTGTTAACAATTCATTGTGATTGGTAAAAAAAGCAAACACATTAATTGATATAATATGTTATACATCATATATATATATATATATATATATATATATATTTTTTTTTTATATAATATGTTATACATTAAAGTTTTTTCGGATGAGTGAAAATATCATATTTTTATTAAATTAAAGAATCAGAGGGAGTAAGTATTGGGCCGTGCATTCAAAAAAAAAATCTTGGGGGCAGTAGCCCAGTGTGGCAGTACAAAAAATAATAAAAAAATGAAGACAAAATTAAAAAAATAATAAAAAAAAGTTGTTTTAAAGTGCATGACATCTGCAACTTTAAAAGTAATGATCCCAGGTCACAATTAGGGGTGTGCATCGGTCGGTTCGGTCGATTAATCCTTGATTTTTTAACTGTAACCGATATTTTCAGTTAAATAAAAGTGTGACCGATTTAACCAATTTATGACACATGACCATTAACCAATTAACCATTATATTTCGGTCGGTTATGGTTAATTCGGTTATTAACCAATCCAATAAATTAAAATTTAATATTTTTTATAATTTTTAATTAGTAAAATTATATATGATGTAGGTCGGTTCTACCGATTTTTTCGGATGTTCAACCGGTCGAACCACTGATGCATTAAATTTTTTGGATCACTAATTCGATCACATATCCGATTATAAAAATACTGATTCTAACTAACATTTGATTAAATATATCTATATTTAATTACATGCGAGAGAAATGTTTTTTAAACCATCGATGATTGTCACGGCCTCAGATTTCCTTCCAAACCTGCCATGTTAGAAATTTTAAGGGTCATGAATCCACCACGATGCAAAATCTACACATTTGAAATTTTATGTATTTTTACCTTTAAATTCTTGAGAGAAATTAAAAAGAGTCAAAACCAAGCTGTTAATGCAGCTTGTCATTTGAATTTTATCAATTTTATTTTCAGGTAGTATTATCAACTCAATATAACTACAACCAATTGAGAGTTTACATGCAGACTATCTTAACTCTAAAAAATTAAAGGATTCACACATACATATATATGGTTTAATTTCGGTTATACGAATTTCATAACCGTAACCGAATCGAATAACCGAAAAAGTTAAAAATTTTAACCGCAATAACCGAATTAACCGAACCGTAATAAAAAATGGGTCGGAACGGTTCGGTTAATCGGTTAAAATCGATTAATGCACACCCCTAGTCACAATAAAGGCGTTCATTTTTGCCTTTTCTTCTTCATTTTTGCATTTTCTTCTTCATTTCTGCCTCTTATTCTTCATCACTTATTCTTCATTTCTGCAACTTTAATAGTCTTGGGGCAGTAGTCCAGGTCAGACATCACTGGTTTTTTTATTTTTTTTGGTGGCGTCCCTTCGTCGATGTGAGGCGGCCGCCTCAATGTGAGGCGGCCTTAGGTGGCTTGGAGCGGTCGAATTGAAGAAACCGCAAAAGCGGTTGCCTCAACCCGCCGTCGCCGTGAGGCGGCTGCGCAGCGCCTCGAGGCCTCCGCCTCGACCGCTTTTTAAAACACTTATTTTAAGTTCATATGCATTCAAGTTGGATTATTGAATGTTAAAATTTTAGTTTAGTAAATCTATTTGAGTACTTTTTGTTGGGGTTGCATCATCCGAAAGCGCGGAAAAGTCGCATTTTAAAAAATTTTGAGTGGTTAACCGGCTAGCTGGTAACCCCTTACCGGATAGCTGGTTCTAAATGGAACCGGAAGACCAAATTCTAGAATTTGCTATCTTATCACTCTCAATTTGGTTAAGAGTTAACCGAACACTCTCCATTTGGTTTGCATTGAGATGGCTGGCTAGTAACACCTACCGGCTAACAGCTTGCTCTCTGATGGAAATTCAGAGAGTATTCGACTAGACAAACCATTTTCTTAATGGCTGGCAACAATTTATACTTTTAATGTCAATGTTATACATTTGTTTAATGTTTATCACATGAACATTATGGATCAAACACTTTAAAAGTTTAATCCCATATGGCCCCATGAATAAACTATTGTTAATCCATGGACCATGATTACTAGTTAATCAATACCCGTTAATCAACTCTTGATTACTACTATCCTAGTACTCAACAAGTACATTTTATGTTGTGAAACTTCTAGGTTTATGTTTGTTTGTCATATAGAACTATTCTACATGTCCATGGAGTCATGAACACTATCCACTTATGTATCATGGCCACCACAAACGACTCAATAAACGTACAAGTCAAGGTACCTTACATGTATAATAATTTTGTTATCCTATATCCTAGTCGAGTGAGAGATATAAATAAGATTGTCGAGTCTCCTATCCACTCAACTTTGCGTTATCCTTAGAATTGTATACCCGATAATAGTTAGAACCAATGGAAACTCTTTCAAAGGTTAACTTTGACTAAGGATTTAAGGAATACAATCTCAAAGATTCAGGATATACAACCCAACCACATAGTTTGTTGGATTCTCTATTGATACACACTGACTGCCATGTATGTCAGTCTATACGTAATAATCATCTAGAAGCGAGACCTAAAGGTTTGTGACTCATCACATACCAGACAATTGTGACATCTCGAGTCAAGAACCATATATACTACTCAATTTGTGAAGACCACCTACTAATGGTTTTGTGGAATGTCTATTAAGAGTCTTCCATGAGTCATTTAGTATTTGTTCTCTAATGGATGCTTGCATGTCTATACAAGCTTCCTTAAGTTTATGGCTCATTGGCTCATTGCGATAAACCATCTGGATCATATCCATATAAATGACATGTGTTAGTCTCTCCGGTTTACCAACCGACCCATGACAATAAACCTATAACCATGAATGTTTTTCGAGAATATATTAAACAGTTACATTTCTCGATATTCATTATATCTCCTTTTCCTTGTAATTATGTCATTACAATAAATACTCTCGGATCTTTTGTCATTTACATTTATAAATCTAAACTCTTTAAACTACTTGAATATGAACTCTTTAGACTACCAATGTATATATTAAACAAGCAATCAATACCATATAAACAATAAACAATGATATGGAAAATGTTATTTGTATAAATAATCAACAATGAACACAAATTGGATTAGCGCTCGAGCACAAACTCCAATACTTTTTATGTGCTTTCAGTTGTTAGAACTTAGAATTAGAATATATTTGAGAGCATTGTTTTTTATTAAGTAGATTGTAAAATAGCTGCCGAAAGATATTTATGGGTTTTTTTTGTTACTAGAAGTAGTTGTACATTTATTAACATTATGTTTGTTTAATATTGCAGTTATGATGGCTCCACCAATTGAGACTCCTACCAAAACTCCGGACTCTCATCCTCCAGCACATCCTCCTCTTAATGAAAGGATACTTTCTTCAATGATCAGAAGGTCTGCTGCTGCACATCCTTGGCATGATCTTGAGATAGGTATGTAATATTGTTTCAAGACACATGGTGTTAATATTTGGTTTTTTTATTTTTATTTTTATTTAATTGATATAATGACTTAATATATCATTCCTATATCAGGACCTGGAGCTCCGAAGATTTTCAATTGTGTAAGGATACTGAACTTAAACCAACATTCGGTCATTGTATTTTTTCAACGGTTATACATACATATTTGTAGTTCTGAACTTTTGAATGCAATGCTTCTGTTGTTGTTGATCATATATCCTGTAGGAATCCTGCTGGGAATAGTTCTGTTGATTTTAGTGATCATTCTGTTTCTGAGGAGCTACAGAACTTGCATGCACTTTTGAAATATTTTTCTTTTTCACTCATGTTTCCCCGTGTGACATGGCATGACATGCTTTCAATGTAACTCTTATTAAAGGAACAGTTACTTTCTCTCTCTGATTTTCCAATCACCATTCGTGCTTATTCTTTCTTTCCTCTCATGAATATGGAGTTTGAGCAAGTAACTTGTTGAACACTTTTCACCTTAGAGTTTATGATAGTATTGCCTGCAATATCTTTGCAGTTTCCATCCATTCAAGAAAACAAAGCAAGTATGATTATTCAATTAATTAAATATGGGTAATTTGACTGATTGTTTATTATAGTGAAAATTTGGTTAATGTATACAGGTGGTTGAAATTGGGAAAGGGAGTAAGGTGAAATATGAACTTGACAAAAAAACTGGACTGATCAAGGTAACCTTACCTGCTAACCCAATTTTCTCTATACTTTCTTTAGATTCACCATGGGTTGCTAAATAAAATATGAATGTGCAGGTTGATCGCGTGCTTTACTCTTCAGTGGTGTACCCCCATAACTATGGGTTTATACCTCGTACTCTGTGTGAAGACAATGATCCCCTGGATGTCCTGATTATCATGCAGGTATGCTGTTTGATCTCTGTTAAATATGAACGGGTGTACTTTTTGCATTCGTTCACCATGCTGACGGCTCAAAATAACTTTTCTTTTAATATACACATTTTCCTTAAGCAGTTGAAATCAACTACAATCAAAAATCTGATCAGCAGTTATTTCATTGGGATTTCTAGAGTTCATGCATGGTTACCCTTTGCACCCTTAGGTTCAAATATTTTGAGGGAAAGTAAGCTTGTATAAAATTTCAAAGTTTTCTGATGGATGTGACATCTTCAGGAACCAGTTCTACCAGGCTGCTTTCTTCGGGCTAAAGCCATTGGTCTCATGCCTATGATTGATCAGGTATTTTAATTGCATGCAGATATAACTTATCGGTGAATGCATGTTTAGAGAATAACATAAATTTTGATGAACGTAGGGTGAAAAAGATGACAAGATCATCGCTGTCTGTGCCGATGATCCTGAATACCGACACTATGATGACATTAAGGAGCTTCCACCACATCGTTTGGCTGAGATCCGCCGCTTCTTTGAAGACTGTATCCTTTCTAAAATTCTTATAATGCTAGTAGCTATTTTCACAATGTCTCCGAGCAAATGTTTTATTTGTAAAATGATCTTTCTTTCTATGTGCAGTGTAACTTTTAGTCTTCTTTCCCTTAATAAATTATGTAGACAAGAAAAATGAGAACAAGGAAGTTGCTGTTAATGACTTTCTGCCAGCTTCTGATGCATATGATGCAATCCAGAATGCCATGTAAGTGATAGTCCTCTCTGACCCTAACTTGATAGACTTAAAATATACATGCACATACATGAATTACAAATATTTTCTTGCTAATTCTTCTTCTTTATCAATTTTGTCACATATTTTGGACTGATCTGTTTTTTCCCTTGACATTATCTCAGAGTCGAATTTTAACCATCTGGTTTATCAGATCCTAAATCGGCGTATGTTCATGTTATGACCTCAAATTCAATATCTCAACATGCGCACGAACAACAAATAAGAAAAAAAGAAAGATTCATTAAGCATTCATTCACCATTACCATTACTGTCTGTACAAAGGGAAATAAAGAAAAGATAACAAGATATCCTTGACCAACAAAGGAAAATAACCTGAAACCCTTAGCAGGCACATTCGCTTCCAGCCACTGCTGGTGATTCCCTAGTAACCCTATACCAAAAAGAGAATCCACACACGATCCCCCCCCCAAAAATGATATCCTAACAACTTATACCCTTTTTCCTATAACCGCCGCCTTCTTTCTCTTTTACCATGCTAGGTCGGCCACTAATTTGTCTCATTTCCCCGCTTCCCCGCACGAGTATCCAACTTTCTCCTTCTCTCATATTGCAACTTGATTGGAGGCCTCATCACACTGTAGAACGTCTCAGCCTATTCTGATATTTTATCTCCTGTAGGCCCAAGCCCAGATTGTGTTTCAGCTCCCATCTGCTCTTCTACGAATGAAAAGCCCCTATCAGTTCATTACATACATTATTTACTGATCATTGATAAGAGGCCAGTATGCACACATTGTGTGTCCCTATATTCAAGGATTTTATAATGTAATCGTCTTCGAGGGTTCAACAGACAATATTACTTCCATTTTTTTTTTTTAAAATAAAATAAAATCTAGAATCCTTAGTACTTGTGTGCATATTAGCCTCTTTTCATGCATAAATAATTTGTGAATGTGGTTGAAGCTAATGATATGTTTCATTTATTTTGAAGGAACCTCTATGCGGAGTACATTGTGGAGAGCTTGAGGCGGTAGTCGTTTGATCTCATAAGTGATAGGTTTGGGCATGCGATATTTCATACAGATATGGTGTTGTATACAAGTCTTTTATCATTACATGAAACTACTTCTCCCACACACATTGGTTCTGCAAATGCGTGCTTATACAATGCATTTCCATGGTTAATTGAGTACTACTATTAGGCTCATGATACTGGATGATGATATGATGGCGATAATTTTGAACAATTCTCACTTGTGATGATAGTCTTTTTATCGTATTCTATGTTAAGCGATATATGTTTGCCATTATTTGTTTGTGTATTGGTTTCTTTTTTTTATGTTGCTGGAGTTGTTGCTTTGCTTGGGTATTGATGATATTTGAGCTTGGCTATTTCACACTGCGTCCAGCCAATATGAATATACACTGTATACTTGTAGTCAACTTGGGATTTTGTAATTTTTATTTTTTCATTTAATATATATACATATATATATATAAGAAAGAAAACTTGCTACTACTTTCTGCTTCTGGACTTGGTGGTTATTTTATGAAGCAACCATTTGCCTTGGTGTTGTGTCTAGAAACGATCAGCATTTCACGAAATTTGAATCCCACATTTTAGGTAATCTGTAGCTCTCAATTGGAAGAAACTAGTAACTTGGTAGATATAGGAAATTATCATTCTTCAAATCGAAGTTTCATTATCAATTTCCACCAATATTTTCAAATTATATCATTTTCCACCTAAAGTTTTAAGGAAATTATCATTCTTACCGTCTTGATTTGTGGAAACGGACACTTTTTAGAAATTTCAGGTAGAAATTGATATATTTTAAATTTTTTTAAATGTTTGTGACTTCCAAGTGGGAAAATGATAATTTACTCTATATATACTATTCTTTAATTACTCACTCATGTAAATTATAATTTAAATTGATTTTGAATATTCAATACATATATAGAAAACTAGTTGACAATCCACGTGATACACGTATTAATTTAGATAACATTCCAACGATTATCTTGAGTCCATAAAAACTTATTTTTGCTTGCATAGAAATATATAAATTATCTAAAATTCTCCAAATAATATCATCACATCAGAGTTTTGCACATATTAACCATTAATATATATGATAATTCTATTTTATGGGTAGTTTTAAAAGTGTTTTTGGAAAGATTGAAAATGAATTGAGCTATATATATATATATATTAATATGTATCAGCTCTCTGAAAAATTTCTAGAGAGCTCATACTTTAATTTTTTTTGGTCTACAGGCACACATTGTAGGTATAGTGCGCGCGTATGTCTTATACACGTGTTGAAACTTGTTTTCTTCCGTTTTTGAGTTTCCGAACTCCGATTCAATCCCGATTTTTTCTTATACACTCGTAATGGGATATATTATTTCATTAAATAATTTAAAATTACACCCATGCTTGATATCCATGGGTTAGACCCATTTCCGCTGCGCTGGACATCGATCCGACCCTAGGGGTTCCACAACTGTCCCAACAGAATGGTATCAGTAGCAAGACTTAATCACACAACACATGTTTTTGAATTTATGCCATAGTAATTTTAATTTAATTATGCATAAGACATATTGGATATGTATTGCATGTTTTAAATTAAAACTTTGACCTAATTAAGTTAATGACTTGATTGTCATAAATCTCTCGTGATTATGTGATTACTTTATTTAAGTAATAATATTAGTAATGTTGGAGCATTATTGGATGGTCTGTCTTGTCAATATAGAGATGAATAAGTTCTTGCTACTTATATCCAATATCATCATTAGTGTGAGGATATAAGTGCTCGGACATAGGTCCCTCCGGTAAAACATTAGATGTAGCGTGATGAGTTAATGTA
>SKCR01040954.1:0-95251 GCA_019454045.1 Zanthoxylum bungeanum | reverse complement strand
GAGAGAAATTAATTTGGGATGAAATATCAATTAAAGAGAGAAAACGATTAATTTGGAATTAATCGATAAAATAATATATTTGATATATTATACGAAATTGGATTTCGACGCGGAATTAAAATTAGATTTTAATTCGGGCGAACGAATTAATTTAGAATTAATTCGTTAGCGACGTGAATAGTGATTTCGCTAGGCGTAATAGGTGATGTATTATGAAGAGGTAATATGCCTTTACCCCCATTAGGACTCATATCCTAATATAATGATCATTAAAAGCCTTAGTTTATCCTAACCTTGACATACAACACTCTGCGTCATTATCGTAATGAGAAAGAGTACAAGACTCTTCAGTGCTTGTTTTGAATTGCACAAAGTTTCAGTTGTCCATTTTGAACCTAGACCTTGGGATCTCTAGTCAGATAGGTTGGGTTTCCACAGTGACAATTCTTAATTTATAGGCTTCAAGCCCATTCCCCTCGATGACTTCTCAACTTGCTCTCTAGGTAAACCTTTAGTAAGTGGATCCACTAGGTTTTCCTTCAACTTAACATAATCGATCGATATTATGCCACTTGAGAGCAGTTGACGTATAGTATTATGTCTCCGATGTATGTGTCGAGACTTACCATTATACATTGTATTTTGGGCTCTCCCAATAGCCGATTGGCTATCATAATATCCTACAGGAAATTTCGAAGCCATTACGCTTCTTCCGCTGTTTTATCTAATGCATTGAACTCTGATTCCATAGTAGACCGGGCAATACAATTTTTCCTCGAGGATTTCTATGACACGACTGCATTACCAAGTGTGTGAAAACAAATCCACTCATATATTTGGAACCATCGAGGCAAACTTGAGTTAATAATTTTGAAGCTATCTAATTTACTTGCATCTAATTTTCTTTATTTTTATCTGTAATTTTTATTTCTTTCTTTTAATTTTCAGGTGGTTGAAAATGGATCTTCATTGGGTGATAAAAGAATTACGAGCTTTACAAGGTAAAGATACACCCCAAATCAGAGAGTAACAGTCCAGTTTTATGAGGCCTGTAGTCCAGCCCAACAACTATCCATGGATGTCAGAACCAATCAATACAACATTTGCCCAACCATTTCAGAACGCAATAGGGAGATGTGAGATATGTGATGGTAACCGCCCGAGCGATCAATGCATATACCTGTACAATTCAAGGTGGCAGAACTATCAGAGACCTTCATATAATGAACCAACATATTTCACTGAACCACATTTTCCATCTTATCCACCATCAACCTACAATCTTCAAGGACCAGAACCATCAGTGGGAAGACAGTTGATAAAAAGGCTCAAAAAATAGGAAGCTGAATATGATGCAACATTTCTGGATAAAATCAAAACATTACAGAGAATGGTAAATGAATTGAGACAAATAATCAACAACCAAAACTACATACCTCACGGAACAAATTCAAATAACACTGATGAAGCCTTCGAGTACCAATCATTTCATGATGACACCTTAACAGAGGAAGAGGCTGAGTAGTATCAACAATCAGAGGTATCAGTTTAGGAGCCCGAACCAGTAGAATATCAATTTTATCTTTATTATTCATCAGACTCTGATGAGGAACAAGTAGAAGAGCTGTCTGTACCAACAACAAGTGAGGATGAAACTCTATATCCTCAAAATGAAGATATTGGAGCATGCATTGCACATATGTTTGAAGAAGAGCTACCTGATCCATTCATACCAACCACAGAGGACAAAAGCCTACAATTGGATACATCTTTACATCCTCAGGTTGACACTTATGGAGCTATCAGGTTCTGTGTACGCCTCTTCTGGGTTTATTGAGAATCGTAGTGTATTGGGTGTGATGTCAAGACGAAAGTATCACTTCAGTCATATGGAGGTGATGATCATGCTGGGATACAGAATTGGTACTCTAATGGGTTGCAACCATCGGGATAATATGACAAGGTCATGATTATCCGATTAAAGAGACTAGTTGATTGTGATCCGATATATGCTTCGTACGGGGCATACACTATTCCAGCCTCAAGCCTTGCATGTGACATTCGATACTGGATCGCAATACGCAATACTATTGGAATGTATGCCCTAGAGCTACATGTGATGTAAACGGTTTTATGTGTTTTGAAATAATACTATGCATTATTCATTTATCAAAATTGTTTGTTTAATTTTCGCATATTATATATCATCTTAAATACCCTAGATTACTTATGTGCCTTCAGACTTAGTGTATGAGTATCATACACAAGAGGATTTAAGTCCAAAATTAGTAATCTTAAATAGTCCATAGAGAGCAAACAAAGCGGGTACTTTGTTTGTGGTTTTTCTTTAACTGCGGTCCATTCTATATTTGTATGACGATCTTGATCCGGATCGTCCATGTAGAGACATGAGAATGAAGGCACCTTGTATGATGCGATCATATAAGACTGGACCTAGATGTAAATGACATTCTTATAATATCCATTAAACTAAGAATGTCATTTCGATCTACTAGATGGTCATATATGGATTGATCTAAATCCTGAGTGTACTACAAACTCCTGCATAAGAGGCCATGTCCTTTGATTTACAAAGGTGAGGTTGGTGTAGCAGTCCCGACCAATAGCTACGTACTTTGGGGGAATGGTCTTTTGTGTACCTGGGAACGTTTTACATAGACAAGGAGTTCACTCATTCTTGCGAGAAGTAGAGGAGTATCTTTCTTAAGGGTTGATTCGGTGCTTGAACGATTTGAGCACTCAAGTCTTTCTATTACGAATAGAAAGATTAAAATTCATAATAGTTATGAATAAATCGTTCATTAGAGAATCAATGGTACTTAAGGTAAAAATAATTAGAGGGGTATAACATACATTATGACCTGACTCTAATTACGAGATACTCGTGAAGGGTCTATTCGTATGTAATGACTATATCGATGGACACCGACTTGGTTCGGCTTAATATATCATCTGCGGCAACGAGAGTGCAACTTTGGGTTTTTAGTGGAATAACCCAGAGTTAATAATTCAGAATATTTAATTAAGAGCTTAATGAATATTTTGATATTATTGGAGCTCAGAACCGTAGGTCCATTTGCTCCCCGTGCTAGCTCGATTTACTATAGCGGATTTAATATAATTGGGTAGTCCAATTATGTACTCACATATGTATAAATAATATTAATTTGATTAATAATATTATTATGTCACACTTGGAACTTTATGTTAAAGTTTAACATATGGTCTTATAATAATTATTTGATAATTCTTAATTACAAATTATTAAATTATATTATATGATTTAATAAATAAAGATATTATTTTAAGATTCCAAAAGTGTTTTTGGAAAGCCTATTGATAGCTTTGGAAGTTATGAATTTGAAAAGGCTATTATATCTTTAATTTTGTAATTTATTCTTGTCATAATGATGACAATCAATTCTTGATTGATGTTACAAAAATTAAAGAGGCAATTACAAGGGTGGTCGAATTTTTGGGAAGGAGATAGCTTAGGGTTTTGTTTTTATTTTGAATAATATAACCCTATGTATAAAAAGAAAAATGTGATTTTTCTTTTGCTAAGATTTCTTTTCTTGAACCCTAGCCACCTTCTTCTTCTTCCTTATTCTCTCAAAAGTTGAGAAAGCTTTACAAAAAAGAAAAGAAGAAAAATAAAATCAAAACAAGTGTGACTAGCAATCTCTAAAACGTTTAGGGATTCATTTTGTGAGTCTTGCCCACACAAGTATTCGTTGGTAACGAGTCATAGCTTGGAAAGTCGAGTGGTGGATCCGAACACATACAAATTCTATCGGCAATGCCTTGCGCATGACAAGGGCTCGATCAAAGCTTGAATCGCACATGATCAATAATTATCCAATCTCGTGATACATGGCTCACGTTGATGATGATCAACAATGTGGCTCACTGTGACAATGCCATGATTTTTGCTTGAAAATTAATAATGATCTGGACGTGGCTAATATTGATGAGCAGATGCGCATGTGTTCAAATTGCAAGTGACAAATGCTTAATGACATCTGCAATTGAAGCAGGCAATTGATGCATGCATAATCAGCGCATGATCAAAGGAACATGCACGCGCATGGTTGATGAGGAGAGAGAGCCGAACTGTCACAAGCCATTATATGTTCGTGAATTAATTGGGAATTAATTGGATACTATTCGGGGCTGTTTGGAATATGAATTTTTAACAGAAAAATTCTGGATTAAGATGAGGGCAGAAAAATTTTTCAAGTCCGATCCGTGTGCCTATCCGCTTCCGCTGTGCGAGGAAAACGTTTCCTACAATTGGCATCAAGAGCGAGGTTGAAAAGTGTTCTTAACCCTTCTCTTTTTCATTTAAAGTTTCTGTTTTTAATATATTTATATGAGTTATAAATATGATATGCATGTTTAAATGAGTGGGCACAATGTGATATTCATATAGTGAATGTTTTTGTTATTTCATGTGATAAATGGATTTTGCCTTGGTCGTAAATTTTTCCGGCTCTTATTTTTGTAGTTGGTTTTGTTTTTGGGATGTAAGGCCATAAGGTCATTGTTTACATTTGTTATAATTTTTTTTTTCAATGTAAAATTTCAATTTTTGTAATTTAGAGCACCGAAGTCGCAAAAGGAGCCAACACCACTTTGAAGCGGGATTTGAAGACCAAGGGATGCCTTGGTGAATCTTATGTACTAATTAGATTAGTATAGAAAAATAAGAGCCCGGTCAATGCAGAATATTTTTTATGTTATATGTATGTTTATTTCGAATTGTTTGAATAACATGTCATATAGCTTAGGGTGCCCACTCATGCATTTTACATGCCATAACATGTTTTAGATGCATTATCATTATAAAAAAAAAAATATGATTTTATGTAATTTAAAATGTTTAAATTAGAATGTGATATGCATGGAAATCAATTAATTAGATTAATTGGATTTATGGTTTAAAATTTGAATTCTAATATATTGGGCTTAATTGGTGCATAATAAATTCCATTGGTATATAGGATGGAAACCCGGATATAAATTCCATAGCCGAATCCGAATGGACGGTAATATGGTCTGCACTCGGGAAACAATTCCACGTATCATTGGATTTTATAACGCACAAAGATTTATTAAAATGTTTAATTAAAATTTTGACTTTTTAGAATTCCATAAAATTTAGACTTTTAGTGTTCTAGTATTTTAAGAGTTAAAATATAATAGTTCACTAATACCACTCTAATTAAATTAGTTTAATTGAGTAAAACTATTAGTAGAGACTAATGAAATGTTAGTGATACAATTTTAAGAGTTAAAATTGGTTAGGTCACTTATGTCAAACTAGTGTAAATAAAAATTATGATTTACCCACCATAAATTTATCCACCCATTGCGAGTCCATGCTTGTGGATCCTCGTAGGTCCGGTGATGAGGCAAATGTTACAAAGTCTTCTAAATCTGCAAAGATGAAGAAGAATAGCACTGAGAAGGCCAAAGGTACGGCTATTTGACATACGTAAAGACTTTGCTGAAGGTAATTTTACTATGAGAGTTAGGACAATGGATGCTTTTTCAGTAAAACAGTGGGAGTTATCAGTTTTCAATTTTTCAAATAAAAGTTAATTAAATTTAAACAAAGTTGTGTTTGTTCTTGTTTTGTCATGGAAATTTGATTTATATTTCAAAACTATAGCATGATAGTTATCATTTATCTAATAATAATAGTTATTATTTCATAAATGAATTACTTATATTCTAAGGAAACTAGAAGATAACTTGTATGTGTTAAGACTGTTAAGACATAAGCCACTACTCAATACTGAAATGTTTTAGGTTGAGAAACCTAAAACTAAATGGCAAAAGATTTCTCACGATGACACATATCTATGGCGTCTTAGACTTGGTCATATCAGCCTTGACCAGATAGACAGATTGATAAAGAACGGAGCCTTAAACCAGTTAAAGCTAGGAACTTTACCAGTTTGTGAATCCCGTTTAGAAGGAAAAATGACTAAGAGACTTTTTTATTGGAAAAGATATAAGAGCCAGTCAACCACTTGAGCTAATACATTCGAACGTTTGCGGACCGATGAATGTAAGAGCCCATGTGGTTATGAATACTTCGTCACATTCATTGACGATTATTCTAGATATGGTTATGTTTACCTAATGCATCACAAATCAGATACCTTTGAAAAGTTCAAAGAGTATCATACTGAGGTTGAGAACCAATTGGGTAAGACAATCAAAATTCTACGATCGGATCGTGGAGGAGAATACCTCGACAAAGATTTCGAGGAATTCTTAGTTGAGCATGGGATAGTATCCCAGCTCACAGCGCCTGGAAACCACAGTAAAATGGTGTTGCAGAAGAGGAGAAATTGGACCCTACTAGAAATGATGAGATCTATGTTTAGTTATAGCTCACTACCTAGTTCGTTCTGGGGATATGCACAGCAAACTGCAATGCATATCCTTAATGTAGTTCCATCTAAATCTGTTCCTAAGACTCCTTGGAGTTGTTGAATGGTCGTAAAAATAGTTTACGACATTTCCGCATATGGGGGTGTCCAGCACATGTGCTGAAGAATAAGACTACAAAGTTGGAGTTACGTTCTCAGGTGTGCCTATTTGTAGGCTATCCTAAGGAAACTAGGGGTGGATTCTTCTATAGTCATGATGATAACAAAGTATTTGTATCGAAAAATGCCACGTTTCTAGAGGAGGATTACATGAAGAAGTAAAAACCTCGGAGTAAGGTGTTACTCGAGGAGTTACTTGCTGGTTCGACCAGCACACCACAATTAACAAAAGTTGACAAACACATAGCACCTTCGACATCTGAGAATTAGATGCAAGTTCGTCAGAATGATCTACCACATAGACATAGTGGGAGAGTTGTACGACAACCTGATCACTACCTTGGGGTTGGAGAGGCACAAGTTGTCGCATCCAGCGATGGCATAGATGATCCGTTGACCTATAGTAGTACAATGAATGATTCTGACAAAGAGGAATGGCTCAAAGCCATGAACCTAGAGATGGAGTCCATGTACTCCAACTCAGTCTGGGAACTTGTATACCAACATGATGGGGTAAAACCCATAGGTTGCAAGTGGATCTACAAAAGGAAGAGGGGATCAGATGGGAATGTACAGACCTTCAAGGCTAGACTAGTGGCCAAGGGTTATACCCAGAAAGAGGGAGTTGACTATGAGGAAACTTTCTCGCCAGTAGTCATGCTTAAATCCATCCGCACTCTTCTATCCATTGCCGTATATTATGATTATGAAATTTGGCAAATGGATGTCAAGACTGCATTTTTGAATGGCAATCTTGATGAGAGTATCTATATGATACAACCAGAGGGGTTCATCGCCCAAAGTCAAACGTAAAATGTTTGCAAGCTGCAAAGGTCTATTTATGGACTCAAGCAGACATCCCGATCTTGGAATATAAGATTTGATACCACGATCAAGTCTAATGATTTTGAGCAGAATGTTGATGAGCTTTGTGTATACAAGTGCGTCATTGACGGGAATGTGGTTTTTCCTGTTTTATACGTCAATGATATTTTACTCATTGGGAATGATGTAAATATATTATCAGACATGAAAACCTGGCTAGCTAACCAATTCCAAATGAAAGATTTACGGAGAGGCCAGTTATGTTCTTGGGATTCAGATACTTCGGGATCGTACGAAACGACTGTTAGCTATGTCTCATGCATTCTATATCGATAAGATCCTTGTGCGATTTGGGATGTAGAATTCCAAGAAAGGCAATCTGCCTTATCGGCATGGAATTCATTTGTCAAATGAACAGTCTCCTAAGACACCTCAAGATGTTGAGGAAATGAGACATATCCCATATGCCTCAGCAGTTGGTAGTCTCATGTATGCTATGTTACGCATGAGAACGGACATCTGTTTTACAGTGGGAGTAGTCAGTAGGTTTCAGTCAAACCCAGGATTGGATCACTGGGTGGCTGTGAAACACATTCTCAAGTATCTTAAGAGAATAAGAGATTATATGCATATGTATTCCGGTGAGGATATGATCCTAAGGGATATACAGACTCTAATTTTTAGACAGATGTTGATTCTAGGAAATCTACATCTGGATCAGTGTTCACCATAGGTGGTGGGGATATAGTATGGCGGAGTATAAAGCAAACTTGCATTGCTGACTCCACTATGGAGGCTGAATATGTAGCAGCTTGTGAAACAGCTAAGGAAGCCGTCTGGCTCCGTAAATTCTTGGGAGATCTAGAAGTTGTTCGAGATATGGATAGACCACTCACACTCTATTGCGATAATAGTGGTGCGGTGGCAAACTCTAAAGAACCAAGAAACCACAAGAGGGAAAATCATATAGAGAGGAAATTCAAAGGAACCTGGCAGATCCGTTTACAAAGACCTTGTCGGCTAAAGTGTTTAAAGGTCACCTAGATGGTCTAGGATTACGTGACATGTCCCATTTGCTCTAGTGCAAGTGGGAGATTGTTGGAATGTATGCCCTAGACCTAAATGTGATGTAAACGGTTTTATGTGTTTTGAAATAATACGATGCATTATTCATTTATCAAAATTGTTTGTTTAATTTTCGTATATTATATATCATCTTAAATACCCTAGATTACTTATGTGCCTTCAGACTTAGTGTATGAGTGTCATACACTAAGAGGATTTAAGTCTGAAGTTAGTAATCTTAAATAGTCCATAGAGAGCAAAAAAAAACTGGTACTTTATTTGTGGTTTATCTTTAGCTGCGGTCCATTCTATATTTGTATGACGATCTTGATCCAGATCTTCCATGTAGAGACATGAGAATGGAGGCACCTTGTATGATGCAATCATATAGGACTGGACCCGGATGGAAATGACATTCTTATAATATCCGTTAAACTAAGAAAGTCATTTCGATCTACTAGATGGTCATATATGGATGAGTGTACTACGAAATCCTGCATGGGAGGCAATGTCCTTTGATTTACAAAGGTGAGGTTGGTGTAGCAGTCCCGACCAATAGCTACGTACTTTGGGGGCATGGTCTGTTGTGTAGCTGGGAAAGTTTTACATAGACATGGAGTTCACTCCTTCTTGCGAGAAGTAGAGGAGTATATTTCTTAAGGGTTGATTCGGTGCTTGAATGATTTGAGCACTCAAGTCTTTCTATTACGAATAGAAAGATTAAAATTCATAATAGTATGAATAAATCGTTCATTAGAGAATCATGGTACTTAAGGTAAAAATAATTAGAGGGGTATAACGGACATTATGACCCGACTCTAATTACGAGATACTCGTGAAGGATTAATTCGTATGTAATGACTATCGATGGACACCGACTTGGTTCAGCTTAATATATCATCTGCGGTAACGAGAGTGCAACTTTGGGTTTTTAGTGGAATAACACGGAGTTAATAATTCAGAATATTTAATTAAGAGCTTAATTAATATTTTGATATTAATGGAGCTCAGAACCGTAGGTCCATTTGGTCCCCGTGATAGCTCGATTTACTATAGCGGATTTAATATAATTGGATAGTCCAATTATGTACTCACATATGTATAAATATTATTAATTTGATTAATAATATTATTATGTCACACTTGGAACTTTATGTTAAAGTTTACATATGGTCTTATTAATAATTATTTGATAATTCTTAATTACAAATTATTAAATTATATTAGATATATGATTTAAAAAATAAAGATATTATTTTAAGATTCCAAAAGTGTTTTTGGAAAGCCTATTGATAGCTTTGGAAGTTATGAATTTGAAAAGGCTATTATATCTTTAATTTTTTAATTTATTCTTGTCATAATGATGACAATCATTCTTAATTGATGTTACAAAAATTAAAGAGGCAATTACAAGGGTGGTCGAATTTTTGGGAATGAGATAGCTTAGGGTTTTGTTTTTATTTTGAATAATATAACCCTAAGTATAAAAAGAAAAATGTGATTTTTCTTTTGCTAAGATTTCTTTTCTTGAACCCTAGCTACCTTATTCTTCTTTCTTATTCTCTCAAAAGTTGAGAAAGCTTACGAAAAAGAAAAGAAGAAAAATAAAATCAAAACAAGTGTGACTAGCAATGTCTAAAACGTTTAGGGATTCATTTTGTGAGTCTTGCCCACACGAGTATTCGTTGGTAACAAGTCATAGTTCGGAAGGTCGAGTGGTGGATCCGAAAACATACAAATTCTATCGGCAATGCCTTGCGCATGACAAGGCTCGATCAAAGCTTGAATTGCACATGATCAATAATTATCCAATCTCGTGATACATGGCTCACGTTGATGATGATCAATGACTGGTGCGTAAACACACGCGTATAACGCAAGCGCACGTATCGTTCAAGTAGTATAAAAAGTTTCGATCCCACGAGGACTTATTACCTAATCTATTAATTTTATGAGGTCTAGTGATTACTAGTATCTAACAAGTTGTTTGATTGATTGAAATGGTGATGATTCTAAATTAAAAACAAGTAAATAAAATGCGTGAAAGTAGTAATGAAAATTCAATTATATAAAACTATCTATGGTTGTGATATCTTCCAATATTATTTAAAGATGAAGTGGTTATCTTAAAGTTGGGTATATATTGATTTATTAACCTGGAACACTAAATTATGTAAAAGCCTCTTCAGATGGTCAATTACAAATACCCAGTATAACTTAATTGAACCATATGTCTATGTCAACCAAATTACCTGGATTCATTAAGATTAAGTTCCAATTTGGCTACCTCCACTCGACAGGTATAATCCTATCATGTAAGGAAATCTATTAAATGGTTATCTATCCTCAAGGAAGATCGTGGGCTATTGAGTCTAAGGTCTTAAACTTAAAATCCTTATGTCTAGTTCATTTTAAGTTTACCTAGTCAATTTTATTAGTGGACAGTTAATAAAAAGCATTAAGATTAAGACTCAATAAATAAATCTTTATATTACCCAAACTATAATCTAACCCCTTAGAAACCGGTGATATTAGATTTCATCACAACCCTAGATAACTAACTTAGTTACAACACATAGCTTAACACATAGCTTAGATTTCACCAAGGCATGTGCGCGTCGCGATGCGCGTTGATCACTGACACGCGTTGCTTTGGCATTGTGAGATTGTGACACGTGTCACGCTTATGTCAGTAGTTGAATTATTGATGTCGGCAACATGTGATGGCGACACATGTCCAGGCGCTCGTTAGCGTGATTCACTGAGATATTGACACGTGGTAGGTGTATTTTAGTGTAGATGATGATTTTCGGCATCTTAGGATGATGACACGTGTCACGTTGTATGTTAGCGGATCGGCTGTGATGGTGACACGTGGCACGGCGCACGTTAGCAAAGTCAAAATAAAAACACAAAAACGCAAAATATTTTTGTAATTTTTGAAAAATTTTCGATTTTTTTGTATTTTTCGAAAAATTTTGGACTAAAAATAAAAATAACACACAAACTAAAAACAAGGTACTGATCAACTAATTCCCTCCCCCAAACCTAAATGAGAAATTGTCCCCAATGTCTTAAACAGTAGAAGAAGAGTTTAGAAGATAATACATGGTTAGCTGAAATTCTACAGGAAATTAAAGGTTAAGATCCAGATTAATCCGACGCCTCTTACCACGATCGTCCTCGGACCAATTTATCTTTGAAAAGATAGGGTCAACTTGTGGTTCATAGGCTAAGAGTTGGTTTATTAGATCCGGAGCAGTTCTGGCAGTATAGAGGAGTTCTTTCATAGGTTTTGACACGAACCCATTTCTCCAAGCATCATCAAGAAACACACAAAGAAAATCATAAAATCCTTCAACGTTGTACAGTCCAAGCGGTTTCTGGTGTATGTTCAGGTTCGTCCAAGATAACACTATAAAAATTTCCTCCAATGTGCCCAAGCCACCTGGCAAAGCAATAAAAGCATTAGCACGGTTAATCATTTCTACCAATCGTTCAGACATTCCTGGCACAATCAGTTCCTCTCCGTTTGATGGTTCAATAAGATTTGCCTCTACCAAGGGTTTTGGGATGATTCCCAAAACACGACTGCCTCATTCCTGTACGGCCTTTGAAACAATCCCCATTACTCCAAGATTGCATGCGCCATATACTAAGTTCATATTCCTTGCAGCTAAGACGCGACCCAATTCCTTTGCTGCTTATATGTATTGTGGCTTAACACCAACACTAGTACCGCAAAACACACAGATGTTTTCTACTCGTCTTCTTGAAGTGGCTTCCATTTTTTACTCTAGATGTCTTCAAAAGTGCAATGATGAGTTGAATTTATAACACCTGAAAAGGGTGAGTAAAATAATAGCACTAGTACCTGCCAAATGACAATTATTAGTTAATAGTAAAATAAATCGTGATAGTCAAAAAGGTCTGGATCATGTCGGAGAAAACAAAACAAATTATAATTATTAGGAAAAGACAAAAATATATAATATTTACAAGAAAAGTAGCAGCTTGATTGATGTCTATGCGTCAGGGACAAGCTTCCCATCCAATTTTCTTATAAATTAGCAAACAGGGTCTTTTTTAGTCAGATTCCCGAGACTTAACTGTTGTCTTTCCTTTTGAAATTGTGTATGTAATTTACGAATGGCTATATGAACATATCCACTGGGATGCATCTCAAGAGTTGAAGATATATCATATAAAGACTCCTTACTCATGCCATCCCTAATGAATTTAATTTTGTCTTCACGATTATTAGACACCATTCCTAAAGAACGACAACGAGTGTTACAATTCCAACGTGCACATTTGTAACAAACACCCATTTGCTTAGCTCTGCGTTTCTTTGCATAGGTGCTTCTTCCAAAACCAGGTAAATAAGAATTACAAGACTCAGAATACTCACCTGCTAAACAGACTCGTTCTTCGATTACCCAACAAATATCAGTAGGAATACCTTTGATCATCAGTAGTGTCATCTGTTCCAAGCGAGCTTTGTAAACTTTCATCAGAGATTTTTGAGGGAGAGAAGGAAATTTCTTGTGAAGATTTGCGAGAATTTCTTCCATTCTGAAATGACTTAACCTGTAAAAACTAAACACAAAATGAAATCACACCAAATCACAATATATACACAAATTTTATGGTTGCCTCCCTACGAGCGCTAAGTTTAATGTCATCAACTAGACATGACTGCCTGAATGTTATGCTGGATCTGAAATTATGACACTTTCTTTTTGTCTCTCAAATGATACTCCCCAGTAGTGCTTGACACGCTGACTGTTAACTTTGAATGTGTTGTTGGTGTTAGGATCCAGTAACTCAACAGCTTCATATGGTAAAACCTGAGTGATCATAAATGGACTTGACCCCATTGATTTCAACTTTCCAGGGAAAAGTTTCAACCGTGAATTGTACAACAACACTTACTGTCTTGGTTCCAACTGTCTGTGCCCTATTTTTGGATCATACCATTTCTTGGTCTTTTCTTTGTACAATTTGGCATCATAAGCCTGTAGGCGAAATTCCTCCAATTCATTGAGTTGGTGAAGTCTTTTCTCTCCTGCAGCTTCTGGATCAAGATTCAATTCTTTTCAGTGCCCAGTACGCCTTGTGTTCAAGCTCAACTGGCAGATGGCATGCTTTCCCATACACCAATCGATATGGGGACATACCAATGGGTGTCTTGTAATTCATTAAGTTGGTGAAGTCTTTTCTCTCCTGCAGCTTGTGGATCAAGATTCAACTTCTTCAGTGCCCAGTACGCCTTGTGTTCAAGCTCAACTGGCAGATGGCATGCTTTCCCATACACCAATCTATATGGGGACATACCAATGGGTGTCTTGTAAGCTGTATGGTAAGCCCATAATGCATCATCCAATTTTGTAGACCAGTCTCTCCTTGTTGATCCAACGGTTCTCTCCAAGATTATTTTGATTTCCCTGTTTGAAACTTTAACTTGTCCATTTGATTGTGGATGGTAGGCTGTGGCAACCTTGTGAGTAACTCCGTATTTGGATAGGAGTGCATCAAAATATATGTTGCAGAAATATGTGCCACCATCACTGATAATTGCCCGAGGTGTTCTGAAGCGAGTGAAAATATTATTTTTAAGGAATTTGATCACCATTTTTGAATCATTAGATGGCAGTGTAATTGCTTCAACCCATTTTGAAACGTAGTCTACAGCAACCAGGATGTACATGTTTCTGAATGATGGAACAAAGGGTCACATGAAATCTATACCCCATACATAGAATATCTCCACTTCCAGAATGTTTTGCAACGGTCCTTCATTTCTCCTCGAAATATTCCCCATCCTCTGGCACCTGTCACATTGAAGAGTAAAAAGATAAGCATCTTTAAAAAGAGTGGGCCAGAACAAACCTGATTATAGGACTTTGGATGCAGTTTTATTCCCACTGAAGTGTCCGTCGTATGGTGATGAATGACAGTGCTGCAGAACAATGTTGACCTCCTCATGTGGAACACATCGTCTTAGTAGTTGATCATCACATCGTTTGAACAGGTACGGCTCATCCCAAACATAATGCTTGACTTCTTTGAAAAATTTCTTCCGTTGCTGAGTTGTCCATTCCAACGGCCATTTTCCTGACACTATGTAGTTGACATAGTCAACATACCAAGGGACTTACTGCTGTTTTATGGCAAACAGCTGTTCATCTGGAAAAGTTTCTTTGATTGATAGTTCTTTGCCAACTGTTTCTTCATTCTCGAGCCTCGACAGATGATCTGCCACTTGGTTTTCTGTTCCTTTCCTGTCTCTGATCTCCACGTCGAATTCTTGCAGAAGAAGTATCCAACGGATCAATCTGGGTTTGGCATCTTTCTTCGCGATCAAGTACTTGATTGCTGAATGATCTGTGTAGACCACCACTTTGGGACCCAACAGATAAGAGTAGAATTTGTCAAAAGCGAACACAACTGCAAGCAACTCATTTTCAGTGGTTGTGTAGTTGAGTTGAGCTTCATTCAGAGTTCTGCTGGAGTAGTAAATGGTGTGGAAAATCTTTGCTTTGCGTTGTGTCCCAAAACTGCTCCTACAGCAAAATCACTAGCAACGCACATTACCTCAAATGGAAGGGTCCAGTCTGGTGCTACTATGATGGGGGCAGAGACCAGCTTCTGTTTTAAGATCTCAAAAGCTTCCTGGCATTCTTTGGTGAAGTTGAAAGGCACATCCTTCTCCAGAAGATTGCAAAGAGGTTTTGCAATTTCGGAAAAGTCTTTGATAAATCTCCTGTAAAAACCTGTATGTCCAAGAAAACTTCGAATACCTTTTACTGATGTTGGTGGATGTAGTTTTTCAATTGTCTCAATCTTTGCTTTGTCTACCTCAATCCCATTTTGTGAGATCCGGAGTCCAAGAACAATGCCTTCCTGCACCATAAAGTGGCATTTCTCCCAATTGAGTACCAGGTTTGTATCTTCGCACCTTTGTAACACATGTTCCAAATTTTGCAAACAATGGTCAAAAGAATCTACAAACAAAGAAGAGTCATCCATGAAAACCTCCACACTCTACTCCAGCATGTCTGAGAAGATGGCCATCATGCAATGCTGAAATGTGGCAGGGGCATTACATAATCCAAATGGCATCCGGCGGAAAGAAAAAGTACCATAGGGACATGTAAAGGTAGTTTTCTCCTTGTCTTCTGGTGCGATGGCAATCTGATTGTACCCTGAATATTCGTCCAGAAAGCAATAGAACTCATGTCCTGCCAGTCTGTCTAACATCTGGTCAATGAATAGTAGCGGAAAATGATCCTTCCTCGTGGCTTTGTTCATCTTCCTGTAGTCCAAGCATACTCTCCATCCAGTGACCGTTCTTTTTGTGATTAGCTCGTTCTTTTCATTGGTAGCCACAGTAATTCTTCATTTCTTCGGCACACACTGCATAGGAACTTACCCAACTGCTGTCTGAGATGGGGTAAATGATGCCAGCATCCAACCATTTGATGATTTCTTTCTACATGACTTCCTTCATGATTGGATTGAGTCTCCGTTGATGTTCCACTGTGGGTTTTTACTAATCGTTCATCAGGATCTTGTGCATGAAAAATGATGGACTAATGCCTCAAATGTCTGCTATAGTCCAGCGAATGGCTTTCTTGTGCTCTCGTAACACTCTCAGCAACTTTTCTTCATGCTCCAATGTTAGCGAAGATGAAATAATAACAGGTAATTCAGAAGAGTTTCCAAGAAATTCATACCTGAGATGACTCGGAAGTAACTTCAGCTCCAACTGTGGTGGTTCTTCAATCGAGGGCTTGATCCGTTCTTTCTTCGGTAGTTCCAAACTTTCAATTTGTTGTGTCTCTTTGAAACTTAATGGCTTGTCAAGATAGTTGATACATTCCAGAATTTCAGCATCTAACTCACTGTCAGTCATGTTGGTGATACAAGCTTCAAGTTTGTCAGTGGGAACTGTATCAGTATCATGAATGATACTATAAACAACATCAATTCTGAAACATTCTTCCTCTTTTTCTTCACTCGGGAATTTCATGGCTTTGAAAACATTGAAGGTAACTTCTTGGTCCTGAACTTTCATGGTCAATTCTCATTTTTATACATCAATCACAGTTCGACCTGTTGCCTAGAATGGTCTCCCAATGATGATCAGCACATCTTTATCTTCATCCATGTCAAGGATAATGAAGTCTGCTGGGAGAATGAGTTTATCAACTTTGACCAGCACATCTTCAACGACTCCTCTTGGAAATACGAGCGTTCTATTAGCAAGTTGCAGTGAGACTGAGGTAGGCATTCCTTCTCCAATTTTTAGTTTCCTGTAAATAGAAAAAGACATTAAATTAAAACTTGCACCTAAATCACATAAAGCATTACCGATATAATGTTCTCCAATGGTGCACGGGACAGTGAAAATGCCAGGATCTTTCAATTTCTGGGGAAGTTTCCACTGAATAATGGCACTACATTCTTCCGTCAATGCTACTGTCTCGTAGTCTCCCAATCTCCATTTTCGTGAAAGAATATATTTCATGAATTTGACATAGCTGGGCATGTGTTCCAAGGCTTCTGCAAATGGGTTGTTGATGTGCATCTTTTTGAAAACCTCCAGGAATCGAGCAAACTACTTGTCCAGTTTGTTTTTCTGAAGACGCTGTGGAAAAGGTGGAGGTGGAGTGATCTGTTCTTTTTCCTTTGCTTCTTTTTCCTTTGTTTCTTTTTCCTCCATCTGTTGCTCTGTTTCTTTTGGAACATCTACAATGGTTGCCTTGATTCCAACATCTTTGTTGATTTCAGTACCACTTTTCAAGGTGATGGCTTGACATTGCTTCTTCCTTCGGTTCCTTGGATTTGGTTCTGTATTGCTGGGAAGATTTCCTAGTTGTCTGTAACTCTGAGCATTGGCCAGCTGTCCAATCTGATTCTCCAGTGCTTTGATAGAAGCAGATTGGCTTTGAAATATAGCATCATATGCTGCTTGTTACTTTTTGAACATCTCTGCAATCCATTCCTTCATTTCTGGTTCTTTTTCAAATTCCTAGCTTTTGTTCTGTTGCTGGAATCCAGGTGGTGGATAGTTCTTTTGCCCTGAATTGTTGCTCAATGAGAAATTGGGATGATTCCTCCACCCTAGGTTGTAGGTGTTGGAATATGGATTGTTCCTCTTTCTGTTGAAATTGTTGACATAATTCATCGTCTCTTCAAGTTGGTTTAGTTCTGGTGCTCCTCCATATGGTGAACTTGTGGATCCAATGTTGATTTGCACACCGAGAGTCTCCATGAATTTGCATATTTGATCCAGTTTGGCACTGACTGCTGAATTGGCTCCAACTTCATAAATTCCAGCAATTCATTGAATCATGCTCCTTTCTGTTGGCCACAAGGAATTGTTGTTGGCCATTTCTTTGATTAGGTCCCAGGCTTGATCTTCTCCTTTTTCCATCAAAGCTCCTCCAGTAGCAGCATCAATTATGGTTCTCATCAGTCCAGAAAGTCCATTATATAATGTTTGGACTTGAAGCCATTTTGGAATCTCATGGTGAGGACATTTCCAGAGCAAATCTTTGTACCTTTCCCAAGCTTCGTAGAGAGTTTCTGATTCTTGTTGCACAAAGGATGTGATGTCATTCCCCAGCTTTCCGGTTCTGGCTGGTGGAAAGTACTTTGCAAGAAATTTGGTGGCTAAAGTGTTCCAAGTTGTGATGGAACCGGCTGGTAGTGAATGTAGCCAAGCTTTAGCTCTATCCTTCAAAGAGTATGGAAAAACACGCAGTCTCATTGCTTCTTCAGCTTCTCGGTTGTAATTGAAAGTGCCGCAAACTTCCAGGAAGTTACTGATGTGGGTATTAGGATCTTCATTTGCTTTTCCCCCAAACTGCACTGATTGCTGAATCATCTGAATGTAAGTTTTGATGTCACCTGCATTTCCTAGTAAGGGAGGACGTACAATACATGAAATGAGGCCATCAACCACCGAAATGGTTCTGTCTCGAATGGGAATTCGCCTTTCCGTTCTCAATTGTCTGATGGTTCTTTCAATCTCTGGGTCAAGCGGTCGTAGTTCAAAGCTTCTGGTTTGTCTCATGAAGGATCTGAGAACCTGAAACACAATAAAACGAAAACAATAAGTAAAAAGAAAATTAGATACAAGTAACGAATCTAACCTCAAAACTAATAATGAAAGATAAATAAGTCCCCGGCAATGGCACCAAAAACTTGACCGGTGCGTAAACACACGCGTATAACGCAAGCGCACGTATCGTTCAAATAGTATAAAAAGTATCGATCTCACGAGGACTTAATACCTAATCTATTAATTTTATGAGGTCAAGTGATTACTAGTATCTAACAAGTTGTTTGATTGATTTGAATTGGTGATGATTCTAAATTTAAAAACAAGTAAATAAAATTGCGTGAAAGTAGATTAATGAAAATTCATTTATATAAAACTATCTAGGGTTGTGATTTCTTCCAATATTATTTAATGATGAAGTGGTTATCTTAAAGTTGGGTAATATATTGATTTATTAACCTGGAACACTAAATTATGTAAAAGCCTCTTCCGATAGTCAATTACAAATACCCAGTATAACCTAATTGAACCATATGTCTATGTCAAACAAATTACCTGGATTCATTAAGATTAAGTTCCAATTTGGCTACCTCCGCCCGACATGTATATTCATATCCTGTAAGGAAATCTATTAAAACGTTATCTATCCTCAAGGAAGATCGTGGGTTATTGAGTCTAAGGTCTTAAACTTAAAATCCCTATGTCTAGTTCATTTTAAGTTTACCTAGTCAATTTTTTTAGTGGCTAGTTGATAAAAAGAATTAAGATTAAGACTCAATAAATAAATTTTTATATTACTCAAACTATAATCTAACCCCTTATAAACCGGTGATATTAGATTTCATCACAACCCTAGATAAATAACTTAGTTACAACACATAGCTAGGGCTGGTAAAAACTTTAAAAGACATAAAGTAAAATTACTAAAAAGTAAACGCGGAAAAATAAATGCAATATAAAGTTTATGTCTTTTAAAGTGACAAATGCTTAATGACATCTGCAATTGAAGCAGACAATTGATGCATGCATAATCAGGGCATGATCAAAGGAACATGCACGCGCATGGTTGATGAGGAGAGAGAGCCGAACTGTCACAAGCCATTATATGTTCGTGAATTAATTGGGTATTAATTTAATACTGTTCGGGGCTGTTTGGAATATGAATTTTTAACAGAAAAATTTTGGATTAAGATGAGGAGGACGGAAAAAATTTTCAAGTCCCATCTGTGTGCCTAAGCCGCTTCCGCTGCTCGAGGAAAGTGTTTCCTACAAATACTACGTATACTACGTCTGACATAGATTATATATTCCTTTAAGAATATTTCTGGAGAATTGGGTAGGCATGGTGCTTTGCTAGAAGCCAACCATGTCTCATAAATCGGTAAGAACGTAGTACGAGGTACTCACGTGTTCGGATAGTCCGACGACCGGATTTACTGCCAACATATCCAGGGATCTCTTGGGTCGCTTCCCGAAGATTCACCGATGACGTATGATTCAAACATAATTAATCTAGGATTAATTATGGAGAGATTTTATCTGGGATAAAATACTATTTGAAGAGAGAGAATGATTAATTTTGAATTAATCGATAAAATAATATATTCGATATATTAAATGAAATTATATTTCATAACGGAATTAAAATTAGATTTTAATTCGGGCAAACAAATTAATTTAGAATTAATTCGCGAGCGACGTGAATAGTAATTTTGCTATGCATAATTATTTAATTAAATTTGATTTAATTACGTCGCAACGGAAAATTCATTAATTCAGAATTAACGAACCCGAGCCCGAGAGTGTTTGCGGGCCCACTCGGATTTTGAATTCAAGTGGGGCCCACAAGTCACATCACAAGTCACATCACCTAGTTATTTAATCAACTTTTTGTTGATGGGTTTTGGTGGGTTGTTGGTGACTTGTCCAACACACCAAGTTGGTGAGATGAAAGACATATACCAAATATTGATTTTGGTATATCATTAAATTGTTTTTGGAAATCAAATAGGTTAACAAAAAATTCATCTCTTTTCTTCTCTCTTCACACGCCTCTCTTTCTCTCTCAAAAGCTGCCAATGCCGAGAGTTACAAGGAGGGACTAGGGGAATTTTTGTTGTAATTTTCTCCATTGCTAGCACATCAAAGAATCATTCAAGGTGATAGGGAAACCATTCCCAAGAGCTTGGAATCAATCTTAAAGCTTGGAGCTTGGAGAACAACTTCAAAGAGGTGATATTGGAGGACTTCTCAATGGCAAAAATTTGTAATTAACACATCCTATATCCGATCGTTGTAAGTATATTTCCGCTATACTTCTTCTTCTATTCACATTATTTTATGCTTAAATTGATCTTGGGATGACCTTAGAAACCCAACAATGGTATCAGGGCCTATTTGAGCATGAAATTTGATTAGGGTTTATATATTAAAATTGGGTATTTTTTATTTGAGCATGATTTGATCAAATTGTTTGTTTGAGTATGCTTGTATGTTGATAACTTAGAGTTATGCAGGATCAATTTGATGAAAAATTAATTTGATTAATTTTGCCTAAAAATCATGGCTTGGACGAATGTGTATATGCCCTAAAGTCATGGTATTTTTTGTTTTTTAAATCATTGGATGAGTTTAAAGACATGTGATATATTGATTTGTGATTTAATCGGATTGAAATCAAAATTGGATATAAAATCCTTCAAATTTTCGTAACTTGAGAATCATAAAATGAGTTGATTTTGTTTCAATAATGTTGGACATGTGTTGAAAATATTAATGCATGATTAATTAATTAAATTGATATTTTGGAAATGTTAATTTAGATAATTAATTAGTGCAACACACTTTAATTAATTAAATTATGAAATTTGGAATATTATAATTTAATTAATTAGGCTTAATTTGGAATTGGGCTAAAAATGTTGTATTTGGGCCTAATGGGCTTGGTTAGGCCAAGTTGGTTTAGGACAATTGGATTAGATCCAAATTGGGCCTAAACCATTCCATTAAGTCCAAATATAACAAATGGGCCTTTAAACATTTAATTGGGCCTAATGGGCCAAAATTGATTTCTTGGCAAATAGGGTGATTCCTTAATTGGGCCTTGGTGTTTGGGTTTGACCCATATTGACCAAAGCCCATGGTACATGTCATATAACGAAATATTGGATTCTACTGGTTTATCTCAGTGAGACACGAGTGTAGACATGTAGGTATTCATAGCGAATGAACACTGAATGACTCACGAAAGATTCCTAATAGATGGTATGCTTGCGTAAATATGAGTCTTCCCGAGTTGATTAGCATAGTGGTCCTTAGACTTGAGATACCACTGTAGATTTATGAGTTATCCTCCATACTTTGATGGCAGACACGTCTTTGACCTTTTTAGGTTAGATCTCCGCCTGTTTATTGGGTATGGACTAATGCTAATGATATCAGGTGATGTACCTAGGGATGATCTGCCATTTATGTGCATAAGATTTAGGTGTACACTTCATGATATTACGATTTTTCAAATCCATGGCCATGGTACACTCGAAAATAAATTCTTCGTGTTATTGAGAAATCACAGATCTATACGTCGATGGGATTATACCTTATGAGATTTGATGATTATATCTATCTCTCTGGTATTTATCTGGATGCCTATGATGGAAGGATTATACGTATACGAAGATCTCAATTTGTATAGCTCAGTGAGAATATCTACGGTCGTTATATTTTACAAGTAGGTGAGTTATGGACACAGAATTGGATTCTGTGATGGATATACATGAACTTAGAGAGTCTCACTGTAACACCCTGCCAGATGCATGATGCTACCGGTAGGAGATAGGATTGACCCATCTCCATAAGTCTCGAAATCAAAAATCCAGCATGATGTATCCTAAAATTGGGCAACTTGTATATCAGTCCAGCACCAAAATGAACCTAAAAAGAACATTATATATCAAAATGGACCTCAGGTCCACACCAACACATCAAAATCACCACATAAGAGCTCCGTGCCCATATCATCTATCAACACTCAAGGGCTCAGTGCCCACAATATCATAAGCAATCAAAACATTTACTTAAAATATATATACAAACCACGTGCTCACAACGACAAAATAAGACAATAACCAAAATATCCTAAATTTTTTAAACTTCTATAACTTCTCCCAGGACACTTGCGAGGGTGACTGCCGCTTAGGTGATCTGCGTCTCGAGAATGACTTCCAAAGTTTTCGTGGTTGACTAATCTGGAAACAACCTGCATAACTAACAAACTGGTTTGGTGTGAGTTATAAAAACTCAGTAAGTAACCATGCAAGCATTACAAACAAAACATACAAATTAATCAGACTAGAATTTTCCATAGTTTCAAGTTATTACGAGTCTTAGAATTATCAACATTATATTATCCTTTATACTTACGCATATTGAATTTTCATATTTACATATTTACATATTGTCAATGTAGTGGCTAGAGATTTAAAGCACATGAAACATGGATTCGAAATCACAAAATATATCACATAACATCAAAACCATTTCAATGTTGAAACATGAAGTCATATGTGAATACTTATCACAATAAATATCTTTGAAATATCATCAAATCGGTAAATCTAACAAAATTTCCTCTCTTCAGTTACAAACTATCTGTAATACCAAAACCTCTTTCTTCAATATCAATACAATCTTTCTTTAACCTTCTTTAATCCACAAGAATCTTACAAATAGCTTAACATTTGGGTTTCATATACCTTCACACATACCATAGCACACTTCTTTATATACATGCAAATACAATTTCAGAATCCTTACACATATACGTACATATCAATTCAACTTAGCAAACACACTTTATAACCTCTGATATTCACATCGGTTTCAAATCATCCATTCATTTCACATACGCATACATAATCCATACATATCACTAGTTTGGTCATACACATACATACATTTAGACATATTTACCAACCATGAAGCAAATATAACAATCGGTCCATCCAATATCACATCATCCAACAATAAACATATATGGCTGGCTTACACACACAATACTCGTACGTGACTCAATACCTATTTTAGAATAGGTATGAGATGAATTACGTCCGAACGGATTCCAAACCAGCTCGACTACTATAACACGAGAACATGAATCAATTAAACATACAAACATACATACATATCACGACACACCAAACTCATCGCACGACTTCTCATTCACAAGCACATCCACAAAAAACATTCCAAAATATGATACCGTTATTGGTGTTTCCTAAGGTCCCAAGATCATTAAACAAGCATGAAACAAGTGCTAATACAAATCAACGAAGTTGCGGAATACTCACATCGATCGGTTGAGCGACGCGCGAGGCAAAAAAAATCAAATGCTGCCCACTGGTACATGCGGCAGTGAACTGCTACTGCCTCCTCCAAATTCGGCCATGGGTGAGCTCCAAGCTTCGTCAAACGATTCCCGGCTCATGGGTGGATTTCCCTATCACCTTCGCATGTCTCTCGGAGTGCTAGCTCTCTTTATTTTTGCCATAAAAACCAAGTGACCGGCGTAAACACACACGTATAACGCAAGCGTACGTATCGTTCAAGTAGTATAAAAAATATCGATCCCACGAGGACTTAATACCTAAGCTATTAATTTTATGAGGTCAAATGATTACTAGTATCTAACAGGTTGTTTGATTGATTTGAAATGGCGACGATTCTAAATTTAAAGACAAGTAAATAAAATTGTTCGAAAGTAAGTTTTAAGAAAATTCAATATTAAAAATTATCTAGGGTTGTGAATCTTTTCAATATTATTTAAAGATGAAGTGGTTATCCTATAGCTGGGTAATATATTGATTTATTAACCTGGAACACTAAATTATGTGAAAGCCTCTATCGATGGTCAGACACAAATACCCAGTTTAACCCAATTGAACCATATGTCTATGTCAACCAAATTATCTAGATTCATTAAGTTTAAGTTCCAATTATGGCTACCCCCGCCCGACATGTATATGTCTATCCTGTCTATTAAAGGGTTATCTATCCTCAAGGAAGATCGTGGGCTATTGCGTCTAAGGTCTCAAATTTAAAATCCATATGTCTAGTTCATTTTAAGTTTACCTAATCAATTTTATTAATGGCCAGTTAATAAAAAGCATTAAGATTAAGACTCAATAAATAAATCTTTATATTACCCAAACTATAATATAACCCTTATAAACCGGTGATATTGAAATTCATCACAACCCTAGATAACTAACTTAGTTATGACACATGACTAGGGCTAGGAAAAACTTAAAAGTAAAAGCCATAAAGTAAAAATGTGAAATAGTAAATGCGGTAAAGTAAATACTGAAAAGTAAATAACAATAAAATAAAATGCTAAGGTAAAATGAATTACTTTTACTATTTTAAATATCTCCCATAAAATAATATATAAACTTCTGATAATATTACCAACCAGCCATATAGGCGGTAACCTGATTAATTCAAATTAAGTCCGACCAGCCATAAAGGCGGTATGATTTGTCCATGAACCTGCCATATAGGCGGTAAGAAAATTTAATTATCAACCAGCCATATAGGTGGTATCCTTGATTAGTCAGGTTTAAACCAATTTAAATTTAATAGCCAACCGACCAATATGACGGTATCCTTATTAAGTCAAATTTTAAATAGTAAATATATTATATTTAAGGGAGATTAATCTAAATAGTAATAGTAAAAGAATTACCTTTCACCTTAGCAAGGAGAAGTTACCTCATCATGGTTGAATAGTTAAACTGAAACAGTAAAAACAAGATAAATACTATTACTATTACAAAAAGTAATTACTATTACAGAATGTAATTAAAAACTTAAATTAAAAGAAATTAGAGAGAGAAGCTCCCTATTTACATCAAAGAAATGAGAGAGAATGGTGCAACTAAAACTGAAATCTCGAACTCCCTATTTATAATTTTTGGGTCCAGCGTCGCGAAGCTGAAGTGCTTGGCGTCGCGATGCCAGAACGCATTTTCAGTCAACATGGCTTTTGACCACGTCTATGCGTCAGTCAACATGCCAGAACGCGTTTTCAGTCAACAAGGGTGACTAAAAATAGCATAAGTTTCTTCCAGATGACGATTAGTAGCGAATTAATATCGTGATAGTAAAAAAGGTATGGATCCTGTCGGAGAAAATAAAAGAAAACAACAAAACAAATTACAATTATTAGGAAAAGACAAATAGATATAATATTTACAAGAAAAGTAGCGGCTTGGTTGACGTCTATGCGTCAGGGACAAGTTTCCCATCCAATTTTCTTATAAATTGACAAATATGGTCTTTTTGAGTCAGATTCCCGAGACTTAACTGTTGTCTTTCTTTTTGAAATTGTGTATGTAATTTGCGAAAGGTTATGTGAACATATCCACTGGGATGCATCTCAAGAGTTGAAGATATATCATCTAAAGACTCATTACTCAAGCCATCCTTAATGAATTTAATTTTGTATTCGCGATTATCAGACACCATTCCTAAAGAACGACAACGAGTATTGCAATTCCATCGTGCACATTTGTAACAAACACCCATTTGCTTAGCTCTACGTTTCTTTGCATAGGTGCTTCTTCCAAAACCAGGCAGATGTGAAATAAAAGAGTCAGAAGACTCACCTGCCAATCGGACCCGTGCTTCAATTACCCAACGAATATCATTAGGAACACCGTGAATTGTTAGTAACCTCATCCGTTCCAAGCGAGATTTGTAGACTTTCATCAGAGATTTTTTAGGGAGAGAAGGAAATTGCTTGTGAAGATTTGCGAGAGCTTCTTCCATCTTGAAATGACTTAATCTGCAAAAACTAAACACACCAAATTAAATCACACCAAATCACAATATATACACAAATTGCATGGGTTGCCTCCCTGCGAGCGCTAAGTTTAAAGTCGTCAGCTAGACTTGACTTCTCGAACGTTAAGCTGGATCTGAAAGTGTGACACTTTCTTTTTGTCGTTCAAATGATTCTCCCCAGTAGTGTTTGACACGCTGACTGTTAACCTTGAATATGTTGTTGGTATTGGGATCCAGTAACTCAACAGCTCCATAAGGTAAAACTTGAGTGATCACAAATGGTCCTGACCACCTAGATTTCAACTTTCCAGGAAAAAGTTTCAACCTCGAGTTGTACAACAACACCTGCTGCCTTGGTTCCAACTTTCTGTGAACTATTTTTCGCTCATGCCATTTTTTGGTATTTTCCTTGTACAATTTGGCATTCTCATAAGCCTGTAGGCGAAATTCCTCCAATTCGTTGAGTTGGTGAAGTCTTTTCTCTCATGCAGCTTGTGAATCAAAATTCAACTTCTTCAGTGCCCAGTACGCCTTGTGCTCAAGCTCAACTGGCAGATGGCACGCTTTCCCAAACACCAATTGATATGGAGACATACCAATGGGTGTCTTGTAAGCTGTCCTGTAGGCCCATAATGCATCATCTAGTTTTGTTGACCAGTCCCTCCTTGTTGATCCAACGGTTCTTTCTAGGATTCTTTTGATTTCCATGTTTGAAACCTCAACCTGTCCATTTGACTGTGGATGGTAAGCTGTGGCAACCTTGTGAGTAACTCCGTATTTGGATATGAATGCATCAAAATATCTGTTGCAGAAATGTGAGCCACCATTGCTGATGATTGCACGAGGTGTTCCGAATCGCGTGAAAATGTTCTTTTTAAGGAATTTGATCACCACTTTTGAATCATTGGATGGTAGTGCAATTGCTTTGACCCATTTGGAGACGTAGTCTACAGCAACCAGGATGTACAGGTTTCCGAATGATGGAACAAAGGGTCCCATGAAATCAATACCCCGCACATCGAATATTTCCACTTCTAGAATGTTTTACAACGGTCCTTCATTTCTCCTCGAAATATTCCTTGTTCTCTGGCACCTGTCACATTGAAAAGTAAAAAGATAAGCAACTTTAAAAAGAGTGGGCCAGAATAAACCTGATTGAAGAACTTTTGCTGCAGTTTTATTTCCGCTGAAGTGTCCGCCATATGGTGATGAATGACAGTGCTGCAAAACACTGTTGATTTCCTCATGTGGAACACACCGCCTCAATAATTGATCAGCACAGCATTTGAATAGGTACGGTTCATCCCAGACATAATGCCTGACTTCTTTGAAGAACTTTTTCCGTTGCTGAGTTGTCCATTCCAACGGCCATTTTCCTGACATAATGTAGTTGACATAGTCAGCATACCGAGGGACTTCCTGTTGTTTCATGGCAAACAGCTGTTCATCTGGAAAATTTTCTTTGATTGACAGATCTTTGTCAGCTGTTTCTCCATTCTCGAGTCTCGATAGATGATCTGCCACCTGATTCTCTGTTCCTTTCCTGTCTCTGATCTCCACGTCGAATTCTTGCAGAAGAAATACCCAACGGATCAATCTGGGTTTGGCATCTTTCTTTGTGATCAGATATTTGATTGCTGAATGATCTGTGTAGACCACCACTTTGGGACCCAGCAGATAGGAGCAGAATTTGTCAAAAGCATACACAACTGCGAGCAACTCCTTTTCAGTTGTTGTGTAGTTGAGTTGAGCTTCATTCAGAGTTCTGCTGGAGTAGTAAATGGTGTGGAAAATCTTTTCTTTGCGTTGTCCCAAAACTGCACCTACAGCAAAATCACTAGCATCGCACATCACTTCAAATGGAAGGGTCCAGTCTGGTGCTACAATGATGGGGGCAGAAATCAGCTTCTGTTTTAAGATCTCAAAAGCTTTCTGGCATTCTTTGGTGAAGTTGAAAGGCACATCCTTCTCCAGAAGATTGCAAAGAGGTTTTGCAATCTTGGAAAAATCTTTGATAAATCTCTTGTAAAAACCTGCATGTCCGAGAAAGCTCCGAATCCCTTTGACAGATGTTGGTGGAGGTAGTTTTTAATTGTCTCTATCTTTGCTTTGTCTACCTCAATCCCCTTTTGTGAGATCCAGTGTCCAAGAACAATGCCTTCTTGCACCATAAAATGGCATTTCTCCCAGTTGAGTACCAGGTTCGTATCTTCGCACCTTTGTAACACCTGTTCCAAATTTTGCAAACAATGATCAAAAGAATCTCCAAATACAGAAAATTCATCCATGAAAACCTCCATACTCTGCTCCAGCATGTCTGAGAATATGGCCATCATGCAACACTGAAAAGTGGCGGGGGCATTACATAATCCAAATGGCATCCTGCGGAAAGCAAAAGTACCATAAGGACATGTAAATATGGTTTTCTCCTTATCTTCTGGGGTGATGGCAATCTGATTGTATCCTGAATATCCGTCAAGAAAGCAATAGAACTCATATCCTGCCAGTCTGTCTAACATCTGGTCAATAAATAGTAGCTGAAAATGGTCCTTTCTCGTGGCTTTGTTCAGCTTCCTGTAATCCATGCATACTCTTCATCCAGTCACCGTTCTTGTTGGAATTAGCTCATTCTTCTCATTGGTAACCACAGTAGTTCCTCCTTTCTTTGGTACACACTGCATATGACTTACCCAACTACTATCTGAAATTGCGTAAATGATGCCAGCATCCAACCATTTGATTATTTCTTTCTTCACGACTTCCTTCATGATTAGATTAAGTCTCCGTTGATGCTCTACTGTGGGTTTGTACTCATCGTTCATCATAATCTTGTGCATGCAAAATGATGGACTAATGCCTCGAATGTCTGCTATAGTCCAGCCAATGGCTCTTTTGTGTTCTCGTAATACTCTCAGTAGCTTTTCTTCCTGCTCCAATGTTAGTGAAGAAGAAATAATAACAGGTAATTTAGAAGTGTTTCCAAGAAATGTATACCTGAGATGGCTCGGAAGTAACTTCAGCTTCAGCTGTGGTGGTTCTTCAATCGAAGGCTTGATTCGATCTTTCTTGGGCAGTTCCAAGCTTTCAACTGGCGGCGTCGCTTTGAATCGGAATGGTTTGTCAAGGTAGTTGATACATTCCAGGATTTCAGCATCTAGCTCACTGCCAGTCATGTTGGTGATGCAAGCTTCAAGTGTATCTGTGGAATTTGGCTCAATATTTTGAACGATACTTTCAACAACATCAACTCTGAAGCATTCTTCTTCCTTTTCATCACTCGGGAATTTCATGGCTTTGAAAACATTAAGGTCACTTCTTGGTCCTGCACTTTCATGGTTAGTTCTCCTTTTTGCACATCAATCACAGTTTTACCTGTAGCCAGGAATGGTCTACCAAGAATGATAGGTATTTCTTTGTCTTCTTCCATGTTAAGGATGATGAAATCTGCTGGGAGAATTAGTTTGTCTACTTTCACCAGCACATCTTCAACAACACCTCATGGAAATGCAAGTTTTCGGTCCGCAAGTTGCAATGAAACTGAGGTAGGCATTACTTCTCCAATCTGCAGTTTTCTGTAAATAGAAGAAGGCATCAAGTTAACACTGGCTCCTAAATCACATAAAGCCTTACCGATGTAATGTTCTCCAATGGTGCATGGAACTATGAAACTGCCAGGATCTTTCAATTTCGGGGGAAGTTTCCTCTGAATAATGACGCTACATTCTTCTGTTAATGCTACTCTTTCGTAGTCTCCCAATCTCCGTTTTCGTGAAAGAATATCTTTCATGAATTTGACATAACTGGGTATTTCTTCCAAGGCTTCTGCAAATGGAATGTTGATATGCATCTTTTTGAATACCTCCAAGAAACGAGCAAACCGCTTGTCCAGTTTGTTTTTCTGAAGTCGCTGAGGAAAATGTGGAGGTGGAATGATCTGATATTTTTCTTTTTCCTTTGCTTCTTTTTCCTCCATCTGTGGAACTGCATCTTTTGGAATTTCCTCAATTGTTGCCTTGTGTAGGCATTGCATTTTCGCATGTGAAACCCGATGATGAGTCTCAATTGGAGGCACTACCTTTTTAGCTAAGGATATTGCGGGAAACGGAGGTCGGAAGGGGAAATTCAGAATAAGTATGTCATCAAGTTCATTCCACAAGTTCACTGTCTTCGTTGGTGCTGCGTTCGTTACTTCGTTCGAACCTCGTGCAGATTGCGGACATTCGTGCCACGTTCTAATTGGCGTTCGAACGGAGTTGGTGTTTCTGGTTTTGCTGCTAGCCTCGCACCCCAGCCCATTTAGCCCCCCAAAGCCCATAAAACACATCCCAAATTAAATAAATAAATATTAATTTAAACATTAAACATTAAATAAAATATTTAAACCATTTACCAATTAAATAAAACATTTACCAAACTTAAACTAAAATCATGCCTAATAAATAAATTGAATATATTATATACTTAAACTAAAAAGAAGATATACCTAATTAAAATCAATCCTAAACAATTAAAACCAATCATATATTTGACTTCCTAATCTAATAAGATAATTACCAATCTAAAATATTTGTATTCCTAAACCAACACAAATTAAATATTACAACTTCCTAATTTAAAATATTTTGTCCCCCCTCAATCTTGTGTATGCCTTTCTTGGAAATCCTAATTGAATACCAAAATCCTTTCCTTGTGAGACAAGGGCAACCCCTAGCTCTCTTCTATATAAACATGCACTAACCTAGCCACTTTTTCTCTAGACTCTCTAATGCACGCCCAAGACAAAGAAAAACACTTGACATATACACAAAAAGAGAACAAAGAGCCCCAACCATCTCCTCCATAGCCAAATCCACCACAAGCAACTATCCTCCATAGCCGAATCCAAAACACTCCCCTCCTTCACCGAGAACACATCCCCTTGAATCACCTTAAAAACACAGCAGCCTAAACCACTCCCAAAACAGTCCCTAAGATCCCTTAAAACATTGACATAAAATACACTTACAATCCTTGAAATAACCACACAAAACCACACCAAAAAGAAACACAGAACAGTCCACCAAGAACACCAAAACAGTCCACAAACAGTAAGCATAGGACACAGAGGAAATGACAGCAAAACCACAAGGAAACAGTAGTAAAACAGAGTCAGAACAGTAGCTTGAGCGGCCAAACAGCGAAGGAAGAGGCAAACCAGTGAACCAGAAAAGTTGCAGAGCTTTACCCCCTTCCGATTTTCGTGAAACGCGAGTCCGAGAGACAGCTTAAAAGGTTAGACCTGAGGGTATCTTTTACACTTATTCTTATTTAATTTCTGGTCATTTATTTTGATTATATTTTCAGTATTTGTGGCATTTGTTGTGTGTATGATGTGTGTTGTGGGTATTGGATGAATGGAAGAGTGTTGTCTCTTGTGGTATATAGGATGGAAACCTAGACGTAAATTCCGTAGCCGAATCCGAATGGATGGTAGTGCGGTATGTACTTGGGACACAACTCCACGTACCACTTGAGTAAATGGCACATTCTCTTGTTTTGTGTTGCTTTGGTTTATTTATTTCTCGTCATTTAAATTATGTATGTTGCTTATTCCCGTATGATACGATCGAGTGCATGGGCTTAGTAAGTGCGATGAAAGGTCCCCTAATTTGAGGGGTTAAAATCCTTCACCATGATGCTCTGCCGCACCGATTGATGTGTGTTCGGTTGAATGGGAGATTCGTTCAATTGAGCATACTTAGTTTGATATGATTGTCTTTATTTTTGTATGCATGATTCAACCGAGCGCATGGGCTTAGTAAGTGTGATGTGAGATCCCCTATGGGGAGGGGCTAAAGCCCTTTACCATGATGCTTTGTCGCGCCGGTTGATGTGTGTTCGGTTGGATACAAGATACGTTCAATCGGGCACACTATGTTTAATATTATTGCTTTTAATTCTTTGTATGCATGATTCAGTCGAGCGCATGGGCTTAGTATGTTGGTCTAAAGGTCCTCTCTTTGAGAGATCAAGAGCCCCAAAAGGCCACCTTTACGGCAGTACTTCACCGCGCCCCTTTATTTTTTCGATTATGTATTGCGTCCCATTTCATGCATCAGGTCTGTTCCCGTTCGAACGCGTTTACGAACGCAACTCGAACGCGCATGCATTTTGCCTTGTCATGCATCAGGTCTTATTTATGACCTAGAATTGTTCTTGAGTTATTTCAAGTGGTGAGACTTGTTTGGTGTGTTCAATAAATGATTAAAGTATTGAATTTATTCATTTTAGTGTAAATTAATCAATTGGAGTAATTTATGAAATTAGGGTTCTTAACCGATTCCATTTTTGAGGCTTTTCATATATGTGATATATTATGGTGTGTATATGAAACATATTAATTTTGGGATTAATTGGATTTGATATTGACTTGTTTTGAACAAGATTGAACTAAATTATAAAATTGGAAACCTTTAGGGTGTTCTAGGCAATTTTGCAATTTCGTGGGGTTTTGTTGAAATTTATATTTTGATGTGTTGGACATGTTGAAAATCATTTTAGAACTAATTTGGAATAATCCAAAATTATATTTGACAATTTGAGGACTAAAATGAACAAAATAAAAAGTGTAGGGGTCTCACGACAATTAATGATAAATCTGATTTCTGAGATAAAAATTATGTTTTTATCTATTGAGTAATTAGAATAAATTGCTTTATTTTAATTGCCCAGGATAAATAATTATCGAAAATTATTTCGGAGTGAAAATAAACGAAAACGGTGAAAAACGGTGTTACCGGGTAACAACTGCTCAAATAATGAACTGGTCACTGTTCGGGCAGCCCACGAACTGTCCAAATAGGGCTGACCTAGGGAGTCCCCATGTGCATTGATCAGTCAGTTCGGTAAGAAACGTGTTTTATGCTATTTTGTGGGAAAATATTTTCGCAAAAGTTTCGTGGTGTTTCTATATTATTTACGTCGTTACATAATATCGAATAAATATGTTTAGGTGAAATATGAATGAAATATTAATATTAGATATTGAATAATTTATTCGTAAGTTTAAATATTTTAAACTACGATTTCGCCCGAACCGCGCTTCTTCCGCAGCGCTGCCCTGATAAAACCCAACAAAATGGTATCAGAGCAAGTCTGATTCTGTACCTATGATATTATTAGCCCTTTAAATTTGATATTGAATCTAATCCTTACTTTTTACATGCATGTATTTATTTAATTTGATTATATAAAGTGAAATACATCTTTTAGGAAAATCCCCGTTAAATAAGGTTTTATGAAGTGACTAGTATTAGGAATACTTGTTTCTTCGTCCGCCTTCTCAATTTGGAAGTAAATGTTTTCATGATGATATAGTTATAATGTGCCAAAGCTGTGTAGTTATGGTTGAAGGTAGTTCATTTACGCTGCTAGAACTTATATGATAAGAGACAAATTCAACTGAAAGTGGAAATCCTAAACGTGCCAAAGCTGTCAGGACTACATCGGTAGCTTGAGTTTGTCATTGACAAGTGAAGTCTTGATATGCCTCCTGTGAATGTGCCAAAGCTGTCACAATGAGAAACGGTCAGGACAAAAACATGAGTCACAGCGAGTGTGATTGACAATGAGTTGTCTACCCGTGAATATACGTAGGTGAGATCGTATCAAAAGCTATGAGTCGAAGTATATTTATGGGGTCCACTTCCCATTATGGAATTCAATTTAATTATTGAATTCTCATTTTTCATTGGGGATTACGGTATTACGTAATGTAGTGGGATGTGCTGCTATGTTAAAGATCCATAACTAATGCAATGTGCAATATTATGAAAATTGTCGCTTATGTATTTTCCTTATTCTATTATTTTGATAGAATTAAAATTTTATCCACTACATGCTTATTTTATATATGTCTTCTAACTTCAATCATGGTTGCAGATTTCTAGAATAGGTTCTAGATTAGAATAAACTATGATATAAACATTCTAGAAAGAATAGTTTCTTATGCAATAAAGATTGACATGAATTGGTTCATGTCTCGAGATTCTTCACTGGCATTAAGAAATCCCCATTAGGTATTTGTTTATCTGATAATGACATTTCTTGGCTTTAGTGACATTCAGAGGTCACGTGTCAGACACAATTTTTTTTCAATTATTTACAAATGTTGTAAATAGTTGAAGGTAAATAATAAAGCTAAAGAAAAAAGATGAGTATAGTTGTGCATAGAAAAAATCAATTTTCCCAATACGATAACTGTAGATATTGGATATCAGATCTCCCGTCTAATTATTTAAAATATTATTGAATGATTGTTTCGATCTTTGATATCTGAACTTGCGACTATTTGATAGTTACTTGTTCTCTGTAAACAGTTGTTACATATTTTAAAACGACTAGTAGTGTCATTAACGAGTAGATAAACATTAAGAAAATATTTGGTTAAGTAAATAACTTAGAACATTGTTTTATGAGATTTTATCACTTAAGTATTAGACGCTTATTCCATATGGTAAAGGGTGGTCTGATACTAGATCACACCAAATATCCTTATCCATTTAATGAATATTTTATTCGGGAAGGTGATTAAATCTCATTTAACCGATGATTGTCATTCGACCAGAAAATTTATTAAACTGATACATTGGATGTATGTACTTTAATGAGTTGTAAATTGCTTAAGGTAGTTTTCTTTACTTCGTAACTTAGTCAATGAATCGTCGTGAATTAGTTATGTGTTTCTGATGAAACGCGGATAGACTCGTTCAAAGATATTCGATCTGAAGTTTTGAAAACTGTATTTTTAAAATTCACCATGAGACTTTGAATTGTTCAAAGATGTTTGATATGAACAAACATATGAATTTAAGGTAATTAGTTCTAAGGTTATTGAATGAATATGATTCTTACTCAATATAATTCTTCCACGATTCCATATTGATGGAATTAGTAAGTGGGAATAATCGAATTTTATATATGATTTTGATTCGTTTGATATTGAGTGTTGCCGAATTAGTTTCAATATTGTTGGGGATATGCTCCAGTAACACTAATTCATCATTTTAATTAATGTTTCATTAGTTTCTACAATTACGTATATGATATGTACAAGTAGAAAATTCGAATCTTGAAATGTTTGAGATTTGAATCTTTCTTTTATATAATGGTTATATAATCGAAGGTACTTGCACCTCGGAGGTACAAGTAAAAGTTTATCATTTATTTTATTTTATTTTATATTGTATAATAATTGATAGAATATCAGATGTTGACCATTGTAGAAAAGACTTGACTTATTGAAGTCAAATGTGAGAGTGATAAACTATAAATGGAACTACATAATTAATAAGATGAAAATACCATTTAATTGCTTCCATGTAAGTTCTATAGGATGTCAGAATAATTTACAAAGTATTTGATACTTAATGGTTATGTTGTTTTCTTAACGAAAAAAGTTATCCTATAACTTATAGTAGAACGATTTTGATATCGATTCTAAAAATTAGCATTAAACCATAGATTTAAGATTGTTCATAGCTTACTACGATCCATTTTGGAACTTCATTGAGCTTTCTTTATGAATCGTTCATAAAATATTGAAATGGTTTACGTAGCAAAAGTACAATGAGCTTATTAAAGGTTTGACCTATATAGTATGACAATGAGAAATGTTATACTCAGTAATATATTGTAGATTCTGAGGAAACTTGTCTCTAGTCGCACTGATTGAAAAATTTAAGATCTGTTGGTTAATGTTGACATTAAATTTTGTATTTTAGCTAAAGAATACAAAGTGGTTTTTTTGATTGACTTCTTCAGATAAGAGATCAGTTGTGATTTCTTTGATTGAAGAGTACATTCTGGAATGGCCCTAGAGTTTATGTTATGCTGAAATTTTAATATGGTATATTACCTTATAGAGCCTATTGTAGACTCGGGTGAGCCTTCTGGAAATCCGTGTTCTCTAATTTTGATATCAGTCAGATTGTCTCATTTTCTCAAAGTATAGAGAATACATATGTGACAGAAAGGTTAGTGGGAGCGTACAAATTTTTTTCTAGTGTTTTACATCATAATGACATTATCATTATTAAGGTAATAATGAGATGTTTATGAGGCAAAAGGTTTACCTAAGTCTTATTTCTCCGTGAAAGCAGTTGGAGTGATCTCTATTATATTCGAAATAAAGTTTTATATATGATATAAAACTAAGAGACTTGAGAGATGCTCCCATTAGTCGTACATTAGTTATGATCTAATAAAGAACACAATAAGACTATCCGTGTGAAAGTTAGTATAACTATTTGACAGTTAATGTGTCTATAATATATAATATTCATCTTTCATAAATGATGATTCCTTTGTCAAAAGATAAGCTGATTAGAATGACTAGTGAATCTTATGCATCATAGGATGATGGCAAAATGAATATTATATTAAGTGCGATTAGAGATATCAATTTAATCGAAATTGTTACGAATTATTTTGATACCCTCTAGACCATAAGATGAGTCATGAAACATGTTCTTTATTATCTTTGAGATATTAAGAACGAGTTTCTAATTAATGGAGAATAAAAATCGCAACCATTAGGGTCAGATTAGTTTTGAGTCTAATTATGACGTTAGACAGTCTACATCATAAAGAGTCAGTAAAGATGCAATGAGAGTGTCACAGATGATTCTATTATATGAGTGGAATTATATACAACTTATGAAGTATTGACTTACGAATTTGTATGGTGACCTTATAGATTATAAGTTTGTTATTAGTGTTGTGTTTGCGGTTGTCTACATAGTATTTTGGATTTGATCCATAAATACTTTAACAACTTAGTAGCTGAAGCACAATGTTGATGTGGCATCTGAGTCATATTGATGTAGAACTTAGTTTCTACAAAAATATGAATGATGCTGGCTAAGGGAAACAATTGGGTTTGTTTGACAAACTCAATATATTATAGCGTGCTTACTTGTTGTTGCCTACCTATTGAGCGCTAGGTGAGTTCTTGAGGGCCATGCGTATGTGATACACATTAAGATGTGTATATGATATCGTGGATTGGCACTAAAACAAGTGGGAGAAATTGTTAGGGTTGGTGCTCGGAGCGCCAATCTGGATCGTATTTATGTCTGATTCATGAATACGAGCAATATCTTTTTCCATAATATTACTTAATTATGGTTGCACCTCTTGTCTTTTATAATATATATTTGATCTAATTCGTTAGATTGAAACTAAATCATGTTTAGTGATATATATATTAGACAAATACCCGATAATATATAATGTAGTGCGCAATTACAACGTAACTTGTAATTGACATTGGAAAGTGTTTCTACTAGATATATATTATCAAATTAAGTTCCTGGTCAAGATTTACTGACACAAGTCGGTTAGTAAAATTTGCTGAGACTAGTATATGTCGTATATCGGACATGGTTCGATGGTTTATCCCAATGAACCATGAGTCTCGGGAGACTCGTATAGACGTGTAGGTGTTTATTTGATAAAGAATGAACGGCTCACCGAAGATTACCTAATATATGGTACATCAACGTCAATATGAATCTTCTTTAGTTGAGTAGCATAGTGATTCTCTGACTTGAGATACCACTATGGATATATGAGTTATCGTCCACACTTAGATGGCAGTCACGTCACCGATCTATTAAAATCAGACCTCTGCATGTTCGTTAGGTGTGGACTCATGCTCATAATATCCTGTTTGTATCAAGATAGGATCTGTTAGTCTTGTGTACAAGGCATATGTATTCATTATATGATTAGCATTATGTTAAATCCATGGCCGTGGTATACTTCACAAGTTAGTTCCGAGTGTTATTTAGAAGATTGCTAATAGATACGTTGACAGGATTATACCTATAGAAATTTGAAGTTTATATCTATATCTCTAGGATAATCCGGATACCTGTGACGGAGGGATTATACATATGCAATAACCTCGACCTGTATGATTCATCGAGTTTATCCGTGGTCGTCATAATTTACGGGTGGGTAAGTTATGGACACGAAATTGGATTTCATGATGGATATACCTGAATCTAGAGAGTCTCACTAATGAAATATACTTGTAGAGCACTAGGGAAAATTTTATGAATAATTAAGATTATTTATAAATCGTTTAACCGTTAAAATAAAAAATACATGCAAAGGGACTTTATGGTCATTTCCTAATTAATGTGTATTTATATTTAATATTTGATTTTATTAAATACACATTAATTAAATATCAAATTGAGATATTTGACATATATCATTAATATATGTATTTTAAATATTTAATGTAAATATAATACATATATTTAAGATATTTGTATTTAATTTTTTAATTGTTAAATAATTAAATTAATTGAAAAATAAATATCTTTGTCATGATTAAAGTTAGGAAATGGCATGATTTGGTTGGTTCACTTGTTGATTCACTTTTTGATAAATGTTATCAAATAGAACAAGTAAACTTTAACAAATCAAATTGAAAAAAAAATTAAATATTTGATATTTATTTATTCAAAATTTTCGGCCATAGCAACAATGGAATATAAATTATTTTTTGTTTTATTTTTGTTACACAACACAAGTTACAATTATTTACTATGTTAAATGTTTGAGTGAAAACCTTGAAGGAGAAAATAAAAGCTCATGGAAAATGGTATTTATGTAAGTATTTTCTCATTTCCTTCAACTTGAAAATTATTTCCATGTTTCTAATCTTCAACATGTGTTGCTTAGAATTTTATGTACTCTTTAATTATGTAAATTAATAGATTGGAAACTTGTTGGATTGATGTTGCATGTGTGTATGAACTAAGCATGCTTATAAATGGTTATTAAGCATTCTTTTGATTAATTAGTAATCATGTTGCCATTCTAGAGTTTTAAGGCTACTCATTTATAACATAGAATTGTTCTTGAGTTATTTCAAGTGGTGAGATTAGTTTGGCGTGTTAAAGAAATAATTAAAGAATTGAATTTATTCAATTTAGAGTAAATTGATCAATTGGAGTAATTTATGAAATTAAGGTTCTTAACCTATTCCATTTTTTAGTCTTTTTCATATATGTGATATATTATGGGTGTATATGATGCATATTAAATTTGGGATTAATTGAATTTGATCTTGACTTGTTTTGAACAAGATTGAACTAAATTTCAAAATTTGGAAACCTTTAGGGTGTTCTCGGCAAAATTGGAATTTTATGGGGTTTTTGTTGTAATTTGTATTTTGATGTGTTGGACATGTTGAAAATCATTTTAGAACTTATTTGGAATCATCCAAAATTGTATTTGACAATTTGAGGACTAAAATGAACAAAATACAAATTTTAGGGGGTCTCACGACAATTAATGATAAATCTGAATTTTTAGATCAAAATTCAGTTTTTATTTATTTAGTAATTAGAATAAATTTATTTATTTTAATTGCCCAAGAAAAATAATTATCGAAAATTATTTCGGAGTAAAAATACGCGAAAATGGTGAAAAACGGCATTATCGGGCAACGGCTACCCAAACAGTGAACTGATCACTGTTCGGGCAGCCCAGGAACTGTCCAAATATTTTTGGGCTGACCTAGGCAGTCCCCATGTGCATTGATCGGTCAGTTCGGTCGGAAACGTGTTTTATGCTTTTTACGAAAAAATTAAAAAAAAAACATTTCACACAAATTTTCGCGGTGTTTCTATATTATTTATGTCGTTATATGATATCAAAGTAATATGTTTAGGTGAAATATGAATGAATTTTTAATATTGGATATTGAATAATTTATTCCTAAGTTTAAAAATTTTAAACTACGATTTAGCCCGAACCGCGCTTCTTCCACTGCGCTGCCCTGATAAACGCCAACACTCGTAACTTTTCTTTTATCGATCAAACATATTCATTTCAGAATCTCTATCTAGGAACATTTGATATAGTGTCTTTACCAAATGAACATATCCAACCTACACATATCTTAACATCATATGCATATACGAATACATACTCATACACTTACACATTTGCATATTCATTCATATACATAATTTCATATCGTTACACATTCATACCTTTAAGTACATTCATACATACACATATGCATTAAGGTTATCAAACATTTCACTTCAAACACGTTAATACGTATATACAAACATTAAAATCATTAAACCTCTTACTTCGTATCATGATAATAACAAAAGTCATACATGCGATGGTCGTTTCACTTAACTACACATAACCTTGAACTCCTTCTCAAACTACTTCTTAACTATCTTCTGTTTAACCTAACATACCAATCATCTATACCTATATATATGTATATTCAAAACGTGAAATCACCCATTAAGCTCTCATCGCATGAGTTACTTATCTGGCTTCACGAGAACTCTAGGTCCTAGTCAAGTATGCCAAAACAAATGGCGAAACATCGTTAGAATCGCAACTTATGAAATTCTCATCTTAGCCTTGACAAAGTTCCGGATCTTTATGGGACAATCGAATTAAGTCCAATTTCAATGTTTTTAGTTCCAGTAATCTTAAAATAATCATTATAAACTAACCCAAGTGGTCAAATAACTTAAATTCTCGGTTTACGTGTTTTTAGAAAATCTTCCGAAAAAGTTACTGCAAATGCAACAGAAGGATTCTGAACCCTCAGAACCTACCTAGGTTTATCCAAACATTCTTCGTAATATCATTTATAACACATAACTATCATTAAAATCAAAATATATCATTATACGAAAAATCCACATTTACAAAAACTTGCATATTCTATCGGATCGATTAAACTCATTTCATTTTCATTTGGATTCTACCAAATGCACATATTCAACATACTTATGCTCAACAATTCAATTTATATCAATACTTTACTCTACGAAGCTACTGGATACATCCGGATATTTAACTATAAACTTGTAATTTATAGATTTTTACCGGGAGGTCTTACCGAGATTAGGCCATATACGGACTTTAAATGATTCCACGAACGCGCTGGAATCGAAAAAATTCCGATCGGAGCTACTATTCACTATGGGTCACTATTCATCTGAACCTTCCTTCCTCGTTTCACGTGAAACCGTGCACAAAACGGAAAATCCATCACTGCCAACTTGTAGTACTGTCCGAGAGCTTCGATTTAACTGGTGGCTTGGGTCGTGAAATGAAGTGATGATCCGAGATCGGGATACCCATGAATCACATGTCTCTCTCCTATTCCTTTCCATTGATCGTGCTTTAGGGATGCCGCCGGCCAACACAATGTGGAGGGGTGGCCGGCATACACCTCTGGCCGGTCACGTCAGCCACCGACGTGACCAGGCGTCCTCTTAGTCGAATTTGGGGATGGGGGGGTCGTGTGAGGTGGTTAGAGATATTTTTACATTTTTGCAATAATAAAAAACTATGAAGTATATATAGGAAATTTTTCTGAAATTTACATTCAGACCCCCAAAAATTACAATTAGACCCTATCATGGAACGTTCTCAAAAATGCGCATTTTGAAGCCTTTTGATGCAAATTGCGAAACGTGTTCAACATGAAAGTTATTCGTCTCGGAAAAATGAGTCCGATGGTTCAAGAATTAGATCAATCAGAGTTCGTTTGCTATCTTTATAGTCAAAACAAGAAATATTTATGCTTATAGTGATAAAAAATAGAAATCGCGTAGCCAATTATCGAAACCACGCATTTTCCAACGCGACGAAACTTCACTAAAAAAATATTCTCACCTATTTTCCAACACATAAGATCTTATTTCTGAATATCATTCAGTTTCAAATTCTAAATTTCAATTTAGAAATCTTCCAAGACGGTTCCGAAAAATATTCGGGATATTACACTCACATAATTGAAAATACTCGTAGAGCACTATGACAACTTATTACGATAATATTGATTATTTAGATATTGTTTAATGGTTAAACGAGAATGAAACATGTGGATTTTTTTGGTAATTTCCTAAATTATTATGTATATGTATTACATACATAAGTTTGATTAGATGCATATTAATTAATTATCAAATGAATTTGTTACACATATAATACATGGATGTATTTTATCATTTAGTGTAAATTTATAAATGCATAATATATTTCAATTAAATGAATTAGTTAATTTCATAATATATTTAATTATGAATTAGTTTATAAATGCATAATATATAATAAATTAAAATTACTTTATTAATTGAATGTATTTTTATGTATAAGTGCACGTCATTTTGATTATGACATGTGTTATATTTTAAATGTATACATGTGGTTTATGTTTTGTATTAGTGGGATTAGGTATTTTATTTTATTTTTAAAATTATTTTGATAAATAAAATAATTTTCCCTTAGTACCACTCCCTAATCTTCGGCCACCCTTGCTATTTAAGTGGGGATTGTTCATTTTCTTCTTTAAGTGAACCAAAAGCTTAAATAGTAAACCCTTTGAAAGAGAATGAAATTGGGAAAATAAATCCAATAGCTTAAGCTTAAAGAATTGGAATTTAAGGTAAGTTTCCATAATTCTTATATTATGAAATTATTTCACTTTGCTTATTTTGAATACAGAAGATGTATTTTTGGTTTTTCCTCCCTTGAATATGAGTTTATTTGTTAGAAGCTTGTTGGAAAGAAAACATGCATGTTGTAGTGAATCTTTTAAGCTTAATAAGTGTTACTATAGTTTAATTTAGTTAAAGAATAATAAGTTGTCATTCTAGAGTTTTTGTGTCACTCTATGAAAATCTAGAATTGTTCTTAAGTATTTTTAATTGTGGTGAGGCTCTTGTATTGTTGGAAAGTTTAGACTAAAGCTTGATTGGATGTTAATTTTAGTCTTATTTGATTAATTTAATCAATTAAATATTTTAGGGTTTATGCCTAATTCTAAAATTGGGGCTGTCCATTTCATGAATGTAATTAATTATATTTAATATATACTAATCATTTTGGTAGTGTTTTAGAAACAGTTAAATGTGTAATTGACACTTTATGACTAAAATGAGTAAAATATAAAAGTATGCATTATTGGGTAAAATTTGGCCAGGAGGTAAATTAGACATTTCCAAATTTATTTTTGGGATTTAATTTTAAAATAAATAGTTTATTTTAATACTCTAAAGAAAAAAAATTCAAATTGGAAAAATTCAAATTTTCACGCTCCGCTGCGATACGCGACAAAATCGTAATTACGCCAACATTAACTTTATACTTTCCCGAAGACACTAATACTTTGCATCATCTCAATCTTAATTGTAGTTTAGCTAAGCATTAGAAGCAAAAAGAAAATAGAATAGTTTTATTTGAATAAAATCAAAATAGGCAGTGAATCATAGGGGTGGAAATTTGGATAAAAATTCGTTTATTCGTTGGATTCGATTCACTTTAAAGCCAATACGAGTTTGAAAAAATAAATTAGGTTAACAAATGGGTCAATTCAATTCGATTTGTTTATTAAACGAATCGAATACGAATTTAACCTCATTAATTCATTTATGATTCGTTTTATTATTTTCTTTTACTGATTATTGTTATTTTTCAATTAAGATTCGATAAACTAGGCTAATTACCATAGAAAAAAATAATATTATTGATATTTGGTGAGCTATTTTTAGTAAATATTGTAGGGGTCAGACGCTGCGGAAACGAGGTTCATAATAAGTTGCCGATAAAATTTTATGAATAATCAGTATTATTCATAAAAAGTTGCATAAGTGCTCAACAAGCGCTTCATATTATGGGACTCTTTAAGTTCAGGTATATCTATCATGAAATCCAATTCCGTATTCATAATTCACCCACTTGTAAATTATGATGACTGCGGATAATTCCGCTGAACTATGCAAGTCGAGATCATCGAATACTTCTAATCCATCTGTCACAAGGTATCCATATTGTCCTGGGGATATAGATAGGAACGTCAAATTTCAATGGTATAATATAGTCGAGTTATAAATTTACGATCTCTAAATAATAATCGGAATTCGCTTCCGCAGTGTACCACGACCATTGATTTAACATATCACAAACACTTGCAGGCACATATGCTTTGTACACAGGACTGGCGGATTTTATCTTGATACACACTGTAACGACCGGTAGTCTTATTACTATTACGTTGTAATATTGTAGTATTACGAGATGAAGATAACATAATATAAATTATATTGGGGCACAAATATACTCATGGAACGAGCTTGGGGATAACTGGTTAATTCCCCGAAATTCCGATATGAAACTGTATAATGTACCAGTCCGAACAGCCCATAGTATTTAGGCCGTAACTTTCTCATTCAAACTCAGATTTTTATGAATATTATATCACTAGAAATTTGAGATCGTGATCTACAACTTCTATGTTGAATAGTTTTCCAAATTTGGAACAGAAATAGGAGAAAAACGTAAGTCAACACGTCTGATGAATAGTAATTTCGGACCCAAATGGAAGAATCTCAAACTTTCTCCAAAATTCCATACTTTTCTCCAACCTTCCAAATATCAAATGACTCCTACTATATAAAGGGTATAGTATTCACCAAATTCATAAAATGAGAAGAAGAAAGGAAAGAAGAAAACATGAGAAGAAGTAGAGGAAGAAGAAAATGGAAAGAAGAAAAGAAGAAAGAAAGAAGAAGGAAGAAGCAAGAAGGTTTAGCATCCATGAACCCCTAAAATAGGAAGGAAACAACAAGAAAATGAGGTAAGGGCCTTTGACCGAAATTGTGGATGGTGAAATTTGATGATAAAATACTAAATGGATGATAGAAGCATGTTAGGAATTGCTTTTAGTAGCATAACATGTGTGGAAATTTATTGAAACCCCTAAGTTTTGAGTTAGTTAGGGATATGAGATTAAAGTGTTAAAATGGGTTAAGGAGTTTTGGGACTAGCAAGTGGTTATATTGAAGGTTAATGAAATGGAATGTGTGTTGATTTTGTATTGAAGTGATTGGTGATGATTTTAGATAAAATAGATGATGAGAAGCAAAGTTGGAACCTGAGAAAAAGGGTCTTGTCGCGACGCAAGTCCTTTCACGTCGCGACGCGTACTGTGAAATTCAAGAGGAATTATTTCTGAACTTCTTGCATCGCGACGCGAGCTGGGAATTTTTGAATATATGATTATGGAATTGGACACGTCGCGACGCGAATACAAAACATTCCCAAATCATTTTTAAATCATTCCAGTTTCACCCTAGCGCGTTAGAGACCACCCTTAGGACTTCGTATCAGTTGGTGTATATATATATATATAATATCATGATATAAGTGTGTTAAGCCTTGTGATAATAATTAAAAGTATTTAGATTGATAGATCCAAATTAATTCAGAAAATGTTCCTTAGTTCGTTTTCTAATCGAATTATCAATTATAGAATATCGCAGGATTCAGAGCTTTCTTCAGCAAGTGAAAAATGAGGCCACATTCTATAATCATTGAGTGGACACTCTTCTTTTAAATTGACTTTTATTTTTTATTTTTTATTCCAGACTTATATTTTTACGCTATGGGGCGTTAGATGATTTTCATTACAGTTATTTTATGTAAAGTTACGATTGAGAAAAGTATTATTTTCATATATTGATTTCATGGTTTTTCGAGGCATGGGGGAAAACCCACCTCAGTATGTAACTTGTTTCAGCTTGGAATTGACGGATAGGACATGTGCACATGTAGAGGACTGGGGGACGACGATACGTAACGCCCCCAAATCCTAGTTTAGGATCAGGGATGACAGATGCCCCTAGATCAAAGATTTCGAGCTTGGAGGGTAGCATAGATCCGCACCCCTAGTTCTAGTTCAGTGGCTTGGAGGACAGTGATACATAACTCCGTAAGACCACAAGTTTCAAGGAAAATAGTGGCACTCTTTGGCGGACGGCGATACGTAACGCCCCAAAGTCATGGATTTGCACTTCTAGCTCTAGTTAGGCGTATGGTGGATGGCGATAAGTAACACCCCCATACGTCAGGTTTTCAGAGACAAATCAGTTTTTAGATAATAGTTTCAGAAAACAGTTTTCAGAGATAAGATTTTATAAACAGTTTTCAGAAAAAAAGATGTTTCAGAAATAATTTTCAAAATAGATATTTCAGACAAAAGTTTTCGAGATCAGACTTTCGAAAGTTGTTACATCCCCAATCTGGGAGATGTTACCTGCAAGGGATAACAATATTAACCCCATAAGCCTCTGACTAAATACCTATAACTGATAATAATATACTTTTATTGATTTGACTATACTTTGTATGGGACCGTAGCCCAACTCGAAAACATTGAAACAAACACAATATTAATTATTGTACTAGATAAAAAATGATTTTACATTGACTACTCACATCAAAACTGATACAAGACTCATATTTGACTAAGACTGGACTTTCACTCAAACTCTGACTCATACTGGTGGACTCAATCCCTAGTGACTGCATCAGTATCCATCCTCCCGATCTCGTCCACCTAGGAACCTGCAAGATACAAAAACTGGAGTGGGGGTTAGACTGCTATACGTTCTAAGTGAGTTGACGAAAACTGAAAACTGATGTAAAAACTTTTGGTTTTAAAACCATAGTACCAAATATCTTTGTATGAAAACTTTATGTCTGAAAACTTTATCTTTCTAAAAATTGCTTTTGATATGCTGGTTTCTTAAAACTGTTTCTAAAATCTGGTTTCTAAAAACTGTTTCTAAAATCTGGTTTCTGAGCTGATCTGTATCTGAAAAACCTTGACGTATGAGGGCGTTACGTATCGTCGTCCCCCCATATGCCTAACTGTAGCCAGCGGTGCAAATCCATGACTTTGGGGCGTTAATTGTTGGTTTCTATTAAGGTCCCAAGATCATAAACAAGCATGAAATATGTGCAAATACAAATCAATGAAGTTGCGGAATACTCACATCGATCGGTTGAGCGACGCTTTGACGAACAATATCTGATTTTGCCCATTGGTACATGCGGCAGTGAGCTGCTACTGCCTCACTAATTTTCGGCCATGGTTGGATCATCTTCGTCAAGCTTCAAGCTTCGTCAAGCTTCAAGCTTCGTCAAACGATTCCCGGCTCATGGGTGGACTTCCATATCACCTTCATATGACTTCGTAGTGTGCTAGCACTTCCAATTTTTCCACAAATACTTCTACTATATGAGTGGAATTATATGCAACTTATGAAGTATTGACTTACGAATTTGCATGGTGACCTTATAGATTATAAGTTTGTTATTAGTGTTGTGTTTGCGGTTGTCTACATAGTATTTTGGATTTGATCCATAAATACTTTGACAACTTAGTAGCTGAAGCACAATGTTGATGTGGCATCTGAGTCATATTGATGTAGAACTTAGTTTCTACAAAAATATGAATGATGCTGGCTAAGGTAAACAATTGGGTTTGTTTGACAAACTCAATATATTATAGCGTACTTACTTGTTGTTGCCTACCTATTGAGCGCTAGGGGAGTTCTTGAGGGCAATGCGTATGTGATACACATTAAGATGTGTATATGATATCGTGGATTAGCACTAGAACAAGTGGGAGAAATTGTTAGGGTTGGTGCTCGGAGCGGCAATCTGGATCGTATTTATGTCCGATTCATGAATACGACCAATACCTTTTTCCATAATATTACTTAATTATGGTTGCACCTCTTGTCTTTTATAATATATATTCGATCTAATTCATTAGATTGAAACTAAATCATGTTTAGTGATATATATATTAGACAAAGACCCGATAATATATAATGTAATGCGCAATTACAACGTAGCTTGTAATTGACATTGGGAAGTGTTTCTACTAGATATATATTATCAAATTAAGTTCCTGGTCAAGAATTACTGACACAAGTCGGTTAGTAAAATTCATTGAGACCAGTATATGTCGTATATTGGACATGGTTCAATGGTTTATCCCAATGACCCATGAGTCTCGGGAGACTCGTATAGACGTGTAGGTGTTTATTTGATAAACAATGAACGACTCACCGAAGATTACCTAATATATGGTACATCAACGTCAATATGAATCTTCTTTGGTTGAGTAGCATATTGATTCTCTGACTTGAGATACCGCTATGGATATATGAGTTATCGTCCATACTTAGATGGCAGTCACGTCACCGATCTATTAAAATCAGACCTCCACATGTTCGTTAGGTGTGGACTCATGCTTATAATATCTTGTGTGTATCAAGATAGGATATGTTAGTCTTGTGTACATGGCATAGGTATTCATTATATGATTAGCAATATGTTAAATCTATGGCCGTGGTATATTTCAGAAGTTAGTTCCGAGCGTTATTTAGAAGATTGCTAATAGATACGTTGACAGGATTATACCTATAGAAATTTGAAGTTTATATCTATATCTCTAGGATAATCTGGATACCTGTGACGGAGGGATTATACATATGCAATAACCTCGACCTGTATGATTCATCGAGTTTATCCGTGGTCGTCATAATTTACGGGTGGGTGAGTTATGGACATGAAATTGGATTTCATGATGGATATACCTGAATCTAGAGAGTCTCACTAATGAAATATACTTGTAGAGCACTAGGGTAAATTTTATGAATAATTAAGATTATTTATAAATCGTTTAACCGTTAAAATAAAAAATACATGCAAAGGGACTTTATGGTCATTTCCTAATTCATGTGTATTTATATTTAATATTTGATTTTATTAAATACACTTTAATTAAATATCAAATTGAGATATTTGACATATATCATTAATATATGTATTTTAAATATTTAAAGTAAATATAATACATATATTTAAGATATTTGTATTTAATTTGATTTCAAGAGTCAGTAAAGATGATTCTACTATATGAGTGGAATTATATGCAACTTATGAAGTATTGACTTACGAATTTGCATGGTGACCTTATAGATCACAAGTTGCAAATCCATGACTTTGGGGCGTTAATTTTTGGTTTCTATTAAGGTCCCAAGATCATAAACAAGCATGAAATATGTGCGAATACAAATCAATGAAGTTACGAAATACTCACATCGATCGGTTGAGCGACGCTTTGACGAACAAAATCTGATTTTGCCCACTGGTACATGCGGCAGTGAGCTGCTACTGCCTCACTGATTTTCGGCCATGGTTGGATCATCTTCGTCAAGCTCCAAGCTTCGTATGACTTCGTAGTGTGCTAGCACTTCCGATTTTGCCACAAAATCGCAACTCAAAGCTTCCCACTGCTCACGGTTTTAAGCAAAGCCAGTGAAGAAAATTTATCCCAAGGGCGTGAGAGAGAGAGATTTGTGAGAGAGATGAGTGTTGTGTGGTTTGTTTCTAATTTGTGTATCTTATACAAAAATTTGAATTTCAAATTCATTTGACATGAATTTGGCTTTCAAAAAGTCAAGCCTTAATGGCACCAACCACTCACATCATTTCCATCAATCATGAATAGTGACTTGCGTCAATCGCTCAAGGTGAAAGACATCCATCACTTGATTGAAGAATGATGTGACGCTAGATGCGACTAGCGATTTGACGCTTGATTTGACTTGCGTGCCGCACTCGAATTCGAAATGCGAATGCGCTCGCAAATAATCACGGGCTCGGGTTCGCTAATTCCAAATTAACTAATTTTTCGTTGCGTCGTAATTAAATGATTACGCCTAGCGAAGTCATTATTCACGTCGCTAACGAATTAATTCTAAATTAATTTGTTCGCCTGAATTAAAATCTAATTTTAATTCCGCGTCGAAATCCAATTTCGTTTAATATATCAAATATATTAATTAATCCATTAATTCCAAATTAATCGTTATCTCTCTTTAATGGATATTTTATCCCAGATAAAATATCTCCGCAATTAATCCCAGATTAATTTTCTCTCTCATCTAATTAATCCCAGATTAATTAAAGTGCGAGTCATACGTGATCGGTGAATCATTGGGAAGCGACCCATGAGATCCCCGGATATGTTGGCAGTAAATACGGTCGTTGGACTATCCGAACATGTAAGTACCTAGTACTACATTTATACTGATTTACAAGACAAGGTTGGCTTCTAGCAAAGCGCCATGCCTACCCAATTCTCCAGAAATATCCTTACAGGAATATAGGATCTATATCAGGCGTAGTATACGTAGTATTGTGTATTTCTGTCCAGTATCACATGATCACGTGCTAGGCCTGGGGCTGGAATTATGTCTGTCCCGTACGAAGCACATGTCGGATGTCTGGTAACTAGTCTCTATAATCGGTTAAACATGCCTTTGTCATTTTATCCCGGTGACTTCAGTACTTAAGAGTACTAGTACCGTATCCTACGTGACCATCATCTCCATATGACTGGAGTGATACTTCCGTCTTGACATCACACCTAACACACTACGATTCTCAATATACCTAGCATAGGCGTACACAGAACCTATTAAAGCCATGGACGACCGCAACCAAAGTATATTGATTATCGCAAGTATTAGCGGTGCAAGTCTCAAGTTAAGACCAAATACACCTACCCTGATTTCGGACTTCCATAGACACATAGTCATACTACCAATGGAATTCCGAGGGGGTCTATCCAGAGCGAAGCTGTTTCCCGTACCATCTGTAAAACACAACCTCCTATTATACTTGCATGAGTATCCTATACCCAAGTATCACAATGCGCACAAGTGTAATACTAGTCTTTTATGCATTTATCGATGTCCAATCTCGAAAATGCTCTGACTAGGGATATTTGATGATTTATCCTTCGTGGACTGATACTGTCTCATATCATTCTCAGTCCAGGAACAAATCATAGGGACCTCCTATCATTTATATATCTAGGTGATCTAATCACAAATGATAAGAGAGCAATCTCTTTTGTCATATAGTTAATTTTTACAACAACACCATGATATGTACAAATAGTGACGCTATGGGTCATAATTGTCCAACAATCTCCCACTTGGCCTATAGCCAATCACTCGAGTGTCTGACACCCGAACTATGTACGGTTGGCTCAAACTGCTGAGAAAACGCTTTCGTCAGTGGATTTGCATGATTATCATCTGATGCGATTTATTCAATCATCACATCACCACGATGTATGATCTGAATGAATCAGATGAATATCGAAGTATGTATCTGGATCGTTGATGAGACCGTTAATTCTTTAGCCTGTGCTGACGTCTGACTCAGCTACTAACATAATTATATCTAATTGATTAGATTTATTATCGACCCAGAAGGCCTCTATTTCCGCCTCAGCTGCAGCAAAATAACCCGCATTTGTTGTTATACGGTAACAACAGTATATTGCTTGGAAGATTTCTGGCTCACTGTACCGTTATTCAAACTGTATAGTACCGCTTCCGACTTATAGTCATTTTATCGGTTTTAGGAAACTTGCTACAGTGATCCCAGTCACTTCAAGTTCTCCATCTTCTTAGTTTAAGACAGCATCCTTAGTTCTCTAAGATACTAACGTATGTTCTTAACATCAATCCAGTGACTATCACTTGGATTGGCCTGTTTGTGAATCCATATGCTCAAAGTGTATGAGACACCAGGTCGCGTACATTTTTCAATATATGATTTCTCGGAGAGTTGCATCGAAAGCCAAGCTTTCACCAATTATTATTATGGGAATATCATTTCCAAGAAATGACATATTATCATTATTTATAGGACAACCACTGTCAGTGCGCTCCCACTAACCCACTTATATACACAAGAATAATTTTCGTTTTGAATTAAATCATAAACTATTATGATTACATCAAAATGGTAATTCCAAGAACCTATGCTTGCTTCAATCCAAACATGGATCGAACAACCTGCAAACCTTGTTTACTAGTTTTGGTACGACAAAACCGTCAAGATATTGTAAACATCCTCCAAAAGGTTTCCTTTTCAGGAAAGTGATTTTCCCATTAAGCTGACATATTTCAAATGAAACATGCAGCTTTAGCAAGCATTATCCAATGGATATACCGTGGCAACAGGAAACATGTTTCGTCGTAATCAACACAATGTTGATAACGATACCTTTTCGCTACAAGCCTAGCTTAGTACGATGGTATGTTGCCTACCATGTATGTCTTCCTTGAAGACTAATAAAGTACCAATAGGCACAATGTCTTACGGTACATCAACTAGTATCCAAACTTGGTTGATTTACATGGAATCCATTTCGGATGTCATGGCACTTTGCCATGATAGGGAGTCGATACCTTGTATCACTTTCTCATACGTAGTCAGTCGGTATACCTCAATAAGATAGACATCTTTATGAGGTGAGATCAGAAACCCATACCCTAGGTTGTTTTCTGACTCTCTCCGACATATGCGGTTCTTGTGTATTCGAAGATTAATGGTAATAGTTTTATCCTTGATGAACTATTTATCTGTTCCATTAGGAATCGGTGCCTTGAATGGTATTACTCCGATTTTCATCGAGTTTTACTATCCTCCCACTTACCTCTGCATATCAGTATTCCTCTTAGGAAAACCGCATGGTGAGCAAAAATCTAATTGTTCTCATGTGAGTTGTATAAGTACAATACTTATGGTATCCCTAGGATAACCTACAATTGGCACTTATCCAATTTGGGTTTTTAGTTTGATATCATCCAAACATATGCCTAGCATCCCAAATTTATAGGAATGAGAAACCCGGTTTTTTTCCCGTTCATATCTAATATGAAATCTGTCAAACAGATTTTAATGGAACCTTATTCTAAATAAGTTCTGCACTGTTAATGCTTATCCGTTGAAGGAAATGGTAGCTCAGAGCGACTCATGATTAACCTTATCATGTCCAACAAAATTCGGTTACTCAGGTTCGGACACACCGTCAGGATGACGTGTTCCGGGAGGAGTCCTCTTTGAAAGAATACTATACTCTTTTAAGTATACAAGAAACTTATTGCTTAAGTATTTTCCATTACGGTCTTACCGTGACGGTTTAATACTTTAGCCGATCTGTGAATTTATTTCGTGTCGAAACTCTAAAAGTTTACGATTTGTGTTCTTCAAAAGAAACACATAACCATTACGCGATGCCACATCCGTAAAGGTCACGAAATATTCATTTCCACCTCTAGCCTAGCTAGACATGGGCCCACTTGCTTCACTATGAACTAGGGCTAACGGATTGGTGGCTGTTACACTTTTACCAAGTAAATAGTGTTTTAGGCACTTTGCCCAATAAACTAGATTCGTAGACTTTATTTGAATATGATCAAATCAGTCCTTGTACCCACTCTTCAAAAGTGCGGATATACGAGTCTTGTTTAATTGTGTCCTAGACTACAATGCCACATATTAGTTTCTTCTGATCAAATCAGTTTGAGCTGTTGTTTGTCATGTTATATATTTGAGATTTATTTATATTTAAAATATAAATTTTGTTATTTACATCTAATGTGTTTATCTCAATATCATCTTTATATAATAAAACACTTTAATGTTCTAGAATATAAAGGTTCATCCGCAATGGATTAAACACTGATATAAAATTAATGTATCTAGTCAAACTAGTTACATTATAACAGTTTCCTAATTTTGGTACACACCCGAGGGTAGTTCCTAAAATTAGGTATCTACGGTTAAAACAACGACTTTCGTCCGGTTTCAAATTTCGGATTAATCTCAATTGATGTCATTATTCTGTTCAAAACAGATTCTGAACATCAATATAATTTATTTATGTACCACACTAAGTATCTAAAATCCAATTTTAATACTAGTCATGAACATATTTATGACAATCATATTTGAAGTCAGAGCCTTGCTCGTTCTTCAATTCCTTCATGTCTGCTTTGTCCAAACGGCAGTCACGCTTCCGCGATCCCGTTTGCCACATTTAGCAGAAATTTAGGGATATGTCCTTTATCTTCCTAGAAGATTATATATTGATTTTGCCTTTGCCAGTTTCAACACTCCAGAAGCCTTTTACCAAGCCTTGGACTTCTAGAATATCGAAGTAAGGTGCGCCTTGCGCTACTTGCCTTATTGCAAACTTTGACCTTTTCTCCTTGAGAATAGTCATTAACTCTCCAAGAGTTATGTATTGCAATTTAGTACTTCTAAAACCTAAGTATAGATTTATGAAGATCCTTCAATTTCAATATCATACTTTAAGGATCTAATCCTTAGTTCTGATTCAGAAATTAAGGAGTCTACTGCGACAAGCTTAATGGATTAAGCACTTAAGTTATCATTACATAAATCTTCCAAAGATTATGCTCTACTATTTGCTTAACTCCGGGCTTTAGGCCTAATATGTTATTTTATCAAATAAACTAACTTATTAGTTTCCAGGACCATCCTGAAATTATTTTCCCAATTTGAAAATTAAACCATTTAAATACATTTTCCCTAGGATTATGTTTTAAATGTCAATCTTTCAATTTAATCTTGATTCTAATAGTCCAACTATTTAATCAACGGTTTAGGTATTATTTATTATAATGATTACAATAGTCCAACTATTTAATCAACTATAATTTAATAGATTAAAATCAATTATACTGATTACTATAATCCAATTATAAAATCAACTATAAATGAATAGTTTGAATATAGTCCAACTATTAATTAAAAACAACATTTAAATATTAGTCCAACTAACATTTAATTTATTTGACGAATGATATTTTGTGATTGAGCGCGTATGGCAAGTAATTAAACGAGTATTGCAAATTCAATTCTTGCCTCCCACTATTTTTCGGCGAGCCTCTAACCCTCTGTCGAGTACTCGGGAAACCGTGTTTCCTAGTGGGCTAGGATCCCGTTAAATATCACACAATCTTGACTTTGGCCAACAAATTGTATGATAATTAACTAGGTAGATCTCTAAGATCGATTGGATCCAATCCAATTCCTAGATCCGGTAGGGGGACGTCCAAGTCCGAAACATATATCTTATATATGCCAATACATCTAATGTATTACCTAACCTTTTTCCTCTAAATCATCTAAGCCTTGGCTTTGGCACAACAAACTTAGTGATCCCAGTAAAGCGCGACCCATTGACCATGGAAAGCTTCGTAATCAATGTCGATGGACAAGAAGTGGTCTTGACTTTGGCCAACAAACCACAACTTGGACAAGACACCACTATGGAACAAAGCTCTCGTGATTCAAACACATCTTCGACGGACAAAGGCCTTGACTTTGGCCAACAAGTCAATGCCAGTCTCGGATCTTGAGTGAGAATCACTCAATGGAAGGAAAAACGCTTAATATTTTGCGAGGGTTTTTCGAGTGCAAATTGGCAACCAATTTATTATCTTTGTTAAGGTCTCATCATCATACACCCTTAAACATGCATTCTAAACACATAATAAAGCGCGTATAATAAAATAAAAATGATATGCGGATGGATACATTACACATTGATCCTAGATCAAATCTCTCCATTTCTCTCTCCCGCTAGCACATGTATTACTTCTACCCGTTACACTACACTTCAAAATAAACCTCATTTACATTGAGGGGAATAGGTGAGAAGAGAATACAAAGAATATGGAGGTATAAGACTGGACACGCAGGTCCAATTAATAAATCAAATTTATTACAATAATTTCTAAAATTGCCTCACCCTTCTAATTGTTAGACATTATGACCCATAGCGTCACTGTTTTGTAAATGATATTGTATTATTGTACAAAATTAACTATGTGATAATGAAATTGCCTTTTGCCGTTTTGTAATTTATTTACTTTGATATATAAATGGTGAAAGTCCATATGATTAGTTCCGTATTGAGATGATATGAGACAGTATCAATATAAAAGGTTTAATCATTAAATATCCCTAGTCCGAGTATTATCGAGATCGGACATCGATAATGCGGAATAGACTAGTATTGCACTTGTGCCCGTTGTGAGGGCACAACGACATAGTTCTCATATATTTAAGTATAGGATACTTATGCAAGTGCGATAGGAGGTTGTGTTTTACCGATGGTACGGAAAACAGCTTCGCTCTGGATAGACCCCGCGGAATCCCATTGGTAGTATGTCTGCGTGTCTATGGGAGGCCGCATCAGGGTAGGTGTATATGGTCTTAACCTGAGACTTGCATCGCTAGTACTTGCGACAATCGGTAAACTTTGGTTTTGGTGGTTCGAGGCTTTAACCGGTTCTTTGTACACCCTCTTATGTGTTTATCGAGAATCGTAGTGTGCTGGGTGTGATGTCAAGATGGAAGTATCACTTCAGACATATGGAGATGATGATCGCGCAGGATACAGAACTACTACTCTATAAAAAGGTTGCAACCGTCGGGACAATATGACCAGGTCAGGATTGTCCGATTTAAAGAGACTAGTTATTTGATGTCCGATATATGTTTCGTACGGGGCAGACACATTTCCAGCCTCAGGCCTAACATTTGATCGTCTGATACTGGATCGATGTACGCAATACTACGGTATACTACGCTTGATAAAGATCTAATATTCCAATAAGAATATTTCTGGAGAATTGGGTAGGCATGGCGCTTTGCTAGAAGCCAACCTTGTCTTGTAAATCGGTAAAAACGTAGTACAAGGTACGTACGTGTTCGGATTATCCGACGACCGTATTTACTGCCAACATATCCGGAGATCTCTTGGGTCGCTTCCTGAAGATTCACCTATGATATTTGATTCAAACTTTATTAATCTTGGATTAATTACGGAGAAACTTTATCTTGGATAAAATGCCTAATTTAGAGAGAAAACGATTAATTTGGAATTAATCGATAAAATAATATGTTTGATATATTAAACGAAATTAGATTTCGACGCGAAATTAAAATCGGATTTAATTCGGGCAAACGAATTGATTTAGAATTAATTCGTTAGCGACGTGAATAGTGATTTCGCTAGGCATAATTATTTAATTTACGTCGCGACGGAAATTCGTTAATTCGGAATTAGCGAAACCGAGCCCGAAAGTGTTTGCGGACACATTCGTATTTTGAAACGAGTGGGGCCCCCAATCACATCGCGAAGTCACATCACTTGACATGACTAGTTGATGGATGTCACAAGTCACCTTTATTGAGTGACATATTGTCACTATTCATGAAAGAAGTTGGTGAGGCTATTTAATGGCTTTTTGGAGGGAAAATGTTTTTTGACTTTTTGGAAAGGTATTTACCAAATATTTTGGTAATTATTTTTTATAACTCGTTTTTAGAAAAAAGAGAAAAAACTAAAAAAAAAAAACAAAAAGGCTTTTCTCCCTCTCTCTCTTGCTCACGCCGTGAGCTTCCAGAGGCAAGAAATTGTTTTTTTTCCATTTTTCCTCCATTTGCTAGCACATTGAAGGATCAAAGGAGGTGATAGGAAAACAACCTTGGAGCTTGGAATACAAAAAAAGCTTGGAGCTTCTTCTTCACTTCCACCTTGGCCGAAATTTGAAGCTTGAGACTCAAGATTTTTCTTCATCACTTTTCATCACAAGCTTTGTAAGTATGATTCCGCCATGCTTCAAGTTTTACATATATATAATCATGTGTTTCATTGCTTATACTTTCTTTGGGACTAATATTAGAAACCAACAATGGTATCATAGAGCCATGTTTAAGCATGAAATACATTAGGGTTAATTTGGGTAAAATTGATTGAAGCATGTTCTTGTGAATTTGATGATTAAGTATGCTTATATGTATGTAATATGATGTTATACATAATCAATTTTAAGAAAAATGCATTGGATGATTTTTCCCCAAATTGTTGCCTTGGCCGAATATGAAGGTCCTTGCATTGGATTGGAATTTTTTGTGTATAAGTTCATTAGATGACTTAAAACAATACGGGACGTAGATTAGTGATTCAATCGGATTGAAAAACAAATCGAACCAAAAAAATTCCTTCTTGGCCGAATGCAAAAGACATGTAAAAGGACTTGATTTTTTTTTTTTTTGTTCAAATAAATGTTGGACATGTGTTTTGAACAAGTGATGATTAATAAATTAAATTGGTGTTTTGGAAATATTTGGTTTAATGAATTAATCATGGATTTACACTTTAATTAATTGAATTTTAAAATTTGGAATATTAAAATTTAATTAATGGGCTTAATTGTAAAATTGGGCTTGTATTATTATATTTGGGCATAATGGGCTTGGTTGGGCCAAGTAGATTTGGGCCAAAAGATTGGATCCAATTTGGGCTTAAATCACTCCATTAAGTCCAAATATAGTAAAATGGGCTTTAATGTTTAATTGGGCCTTATGGGCTTGAAATTGATTTTATGGCATTTAAGGGTGATTCCTTATTTGGGCTTGGTAATTGGGTTTGACCCACATTGACCAAAGCCCAAGCCTTAATAAATCAATTGAAAGCCCATTGGACTTTAATTAAACAAACATTGGATGTTTGTTGGCTTTGAGACCCAATTAGATTAGATTTAGAATCTAAGTCTTTAAAGCACATTAAAAGTGTAAACATTTAATTTGGAATTAAATGAATTGAATTAGTATTGAATACGACTTAATTGGATTTAACAAGTAGTTCGATATAATTCTTGAATTCGTACCTTATGTACTTATTCTCAAACGAGTTGGACTCGCGCAAAATCAAAACCGTTGTTTGAACATTGGATGATCACTTAAACAAAGACTAATTAATTGGATTAGATTGGTTGTATAGCATGTCTTGATTGAATATATATGTATGTGATGAATGAATAGTGTATATCGGATGGATATTAGAAGGGAAAGGGTAATTTTAGAAATTATTGTAAATTTAGAATTTATAATTTGGACCTGCGTGTCCAGCCTTATCTCTTTTATCTCTTTGTATTCTCTTCTCACCTAATTCCCCTCAATGTAAATGAGGTTTTCTCTTATTGTATTATGTAATTGGGTAGAAGTAGAATAGTGCTAGCGGGGAGAGGAAAGAGAGATTTGTTCTAGGAACAAGTTGTTTTATATATCCATCCGCATATCACTATTAATTTACTTTACGCGCTTTATGATGTTTTAGAAGCATGCTTAAGTGTGTATGATGATGAGACCTAACAAAGATAATAAATTGGTTGCCAATTACGCAAAAATCCCTCAATCTATATTAAGCGATTATCCTTCCGTTGAATGATTCTTGTTCAAGATCCAAAATTGGCATTGGTTTGTTGGCCAAAGTCAAGACCTTTGCAATTGAGGATGTACTTAAATCATGAGAGTTTTGTTCCACATCGGTGTCTTGTCCAAGTTGTGATTTGTTGGCCAAAGTCAAGATCACTTCTTGTCCAACGACATTGATTACGAAACTTTCCTTGTCAATGGGTCCCGCTTAACTGGAATCATTAGGTTTGTTGTGCCAAAGCCAAGGCCTAGATGATTCGGAGGATATGGTTAGGAAATGTATTAGATACATTGGCATAAGTAATGTACATATGTTTTGGACTTGGATGTCCACCTAACCGGATCTAGGAATTGGATTGGATCCAATTGATCTTTGAGATCTACCTAGTTAAATAGCATACAGCTTGTTGGCCAAAGTCAAGGTTGTGTGTTATTTAACGGGATCCTAGCCCACTAGGAAATAGGATTTCCTGAGTTCTCAACAGAGGGTTAGAGACTTGATGAAAATAGTGGGAGGCTAGTATTGAATTTGCAATTTCGTTCAGATACTTAGCCTTACGCGTCTTTCAAAATTATTTCGTCTATTTATTAAAATTAGTTGGACTAATACATTGTTATTTTTTCTGTAACAGTTTGACTGTACCCATTTTATCGTTAACTAGATAGTTGGACTATCGTAGTTGAGATGGCAAGCAAGGGAAATGTCCGAGACATCATCATGGGTGACAATGTCTTTAAGGGCACAAACTTCGCTGATTGGGAATGAACCTGAGGATAGTCCTTGGGGCTGAGAGGCTGCTGTATATTATACAGATACCTCTCCCGCCTAAACCCACTGACCCACTTGAGCTGGAGTTATGGAAAACTCACAGCGATGATTGTGACACATCTCAGTCTGTTATGTTAGCTTCGATGACTCAGCACTTTCGTCGCCAGAATAGGGACTTGGATCCTTATAACATGATGGCTAGACTGTATGATCTCCACCGCACCAATAAGCGGATGGAGAGGTACGAGTTGGTGAAGAAACTCTTCCGCGCCCGAATGACTGAAGGCGCATCAGTTGAGGCCCACGGGACTCAATGATCGCCGATATTGATGAGTTGGCCAATATGGGAATAGTCTTGGAGGCTGAGCTGACCGTAGACATTCTCTTACAGTCACTTCCTGATTCTTGGAAACAAATCATAATCAACTACAAGTTGATGGACACGGATGACACTCTTGGAGAGCTGTTATCCATCTTGAAGGAGTCTGAAAAAGAACTCCAAAAAGGGGGCAAGCGCGAGGCGCACTATGCATCGACCTCTCAGGGCCAAGGGCTGGGCCCAAGGCAACTGGAGGGGTGAGGAAGAGGAAACATAAGAACAAGGGTAAAGGCAAGTTGACAAAAGCTTCTGGGAAGCCAAGGGACAAGTCTCAAGATGTCTGCCTCAATGCGGCAAAAAGGGTCACTGGAAACGTGACTGCCGAATGGGCAAGGGACAAAGGGAGGATATCAAGGCAGGCAAGGCACTAGCCTCTGGTATGTTTGTTATTGAAATAAATATGACTACTTCTAGTTTTAAAAATTGGATTTTTGATTCTGGTTGTGCTGCTCATATATGTACTGATTTGCAGGATCTGCAGAATAGCAGGATGCTGGCTTCAGGGGAGGTTGATCTACGAGTCGGAAACGGAACTCCAGTTGCTGTTTTGGCTGTAGGGACTTTTGTTTTGGAACTGCCCTCGGGGCATGTACTTAAACTTTTGAACTGTTATTATATACCTAGTTTGACTAGGAATATCATATCTGTATCTTTGTTAACCCAGCATGGGTACACTTTTGTATTTAGAAACACTGGGTGTTATTTATATAAAGATGATGCAGAAATTTGCACTGCCGTTGCAAATAATGGTCTTTATATTTTGAATATAAATGAATCTCCTAAACATAAAATAACAAACAAAAGGCTCAAAAGGAGTAATCTAAAAGATGAAGCTTACATGTGGCATTGTCGTCTAGGACACATCAACAAGACTCGCATATCCACACTTTCGAAGAGTGGGTACTTGGACGGATTTGATCCTAATTCATATGATGTCTGCGAATCTTGTCTTTTAGGCAAAATGCCTAAATCACCTTTTAGCGGTAAAGGTAACGTGCCACAGAACTGTTAGCCCTCGTTCATAGTGACGTATGTGGGCCCATGTCTAGCCAGGCTAGAGGTGGATATCATTACTTCGTAACCTTTACGGATGATGCATCTCGTTATGGTTATGTGTATCTAATGAGACACAAGTCGGAAACTTTTGAGAAATTCAAAGAGTTTCGACACGAAGTAGAAAAACAAACAGGCAAGAGTATTAAGACATTGCGGTCGGACCGTGGTGGCGAATACTTAAGTTATGAGTTTCAAGATTACTTGAAAGAATATGGTATTCTTTCACAGTGGACTCCTCCTGGAACACCGCAATTAAACGGTGTGTCTGAACGGAGAAACCGTACCTTGTTAGACATGGTAAGGTCGATGATGAGTCGCACTGAGCTACCAATATCCTTCTGGGGATACGCATTAAACAGTGCAGTACTTATTTTGAATAAGGTTCCGTCAAAGTCTGTTGAACAGACTCCATATGAGATATGGACAGGAAGGAAACCGGGTTTCTCTTTCCTGAAGATTTGGGGATGCTGGGCATATGTTAAACGTTTGGAAGGTACCAAACTAGAACCCAAATCAGATAAATGCCTTTTCGTGGGATATCCTAGGGAAACCAAAGGATATTACTTCTATCACCCACAAGAGAACAAAGTATTTGTTGCTCTACATGCATTTTTCCTTGAGAAGGAATTCCTAGATGCAGTGGTAAGTGGGAGGAAAGTGGAGCTCGATGAAATCGTAGTGATACTGTTCCTGGCAATGAATCAACGACGGAACATGAACAGACCATCCGGGATGAGTCTGTACCACAATCTTCATATACACAAGGACCCGCGTAGGTCGGAGAGAGTCAGGACAGTACCTGAGAGGTATGGGTTCCTGATCTCGCCTCATGTAGATATTAATCTTATTGAGGAAAATGAACCGGCTACGTATGAGGAAGCGATACAGAATATTGATTCCGCTTTATGGCAAGAAGCCATGAAGTCCGAGATGGATTCCATGTATGCCAACCAAGTTTGGACACTGGTTGATGCACCAGAAGGCGTAAAGCCTATTGGATGCAGATGGATCTTCAAGAAGAAGACCGACATGGATGGCAACGTGCAAACGTACAAAGCTAGGCTTGTAGCAAAGGGGTATCGTCAACAATATGGTATTGATTATGACGAAACTTTCTCACCCGTTGCCATGATTAAATCCATTCGGATAATGCTTGCAATAGCTGCATATTTCGATTACGAGATATGGCAGATGGACGTTAAAACCGCTTTCCTTAACGGAAACCTTTTGGAGGATGTTTATATGCAACAGCCTGACGGTTTTATCGTACCTAGACTTGCAAACAAGGTTTGTAAGTTAAATCGATCCATTTATGGATTGAAGCAAGCATCACGGTCATGGAATCAGCGTTTTGATGAGATCATAAAAGAATATGATTTCGTGCAAAACGCAGATGACCCTTGTGTATACAAGAAGGTTAGTGGGAGAGCACTGACTTTTATTGTCCTTTATGTCGACGACGTATTGCTTATAGGCAATGACATTCCCATGCTAACGTCGGTGAAAGCTTGGCTTTCATTAAAATTCTCCATGAAAGATCTGGGAGAAGCAGCCTTTATTCTGGGAATAAAGATCTACCGGGATAGATCTAGAAAGCTGCTTGGACTCTCCCAGAGTACATATATTGACAAAGTGTTGAAGCGATTCAACATGGATCAATCCAAGAGGGATTGATGCCAATGTCACGTGGTATCCTCTGTCTAAAGACATGTGTCCTAAGACTCAAGAAGAGAGAGATAACATGAGTCGGATACCGTTTGCCTCGGCAGTCGGATCGATCATGTATGCCATGATATGTACGCGACCTGATGTGTCATATGCTTTGAGCATGTGCAGTCGCTATCAGGCCGATCCAGGTGAAGGTCACTGGATGGCAGTTAAGAATATCCTTAAGTATCTTAGACGAACTAAGGATGCTTTCTTAATTTATGGAGGTGGAGAACTTGAGGTATCTGGGTACACCGATGCAAGTTTCCAAACCGACAGGACGACTTCAAGTCGCAATCGGGGTACATTTTTTTGTTTGAATAACGGAGCAGTGAGCTGGAAATCTTCCAAGCAAGATACTGTTGCCGATTCAACAACAGAAGCGGAGTATATCGCTGCGTCGGAAGCAGCAAAGGAGGCAGTTTGGATCCGAAAATTCCTAATCGGATTAGGAGTAGTTCCGTTAGCAGCTGAGCCCGTTCCATTGTATTGTGACAATAACGGGGCTATAGCACAAGCTAAGGAACCAAGGTCTCATCAACGATCCAAGCATGTTCTTCGGCGTTACCATCTGATTCGGGAGATTATACATCGTGGCGATGTAAAGGTCGAGAAGGTCGCATCGGATGACAACATTGCAGATCCGCTGACGAAGGCTGTTCTTCAGCATGTGTTTGAACGACATATACATAGTTCAGGTATTAGATGCTTGAGTGACTGGCTATAGGCCAAGTGGGAGATTGTTAGACATTATGACCCATAGCGTCACTGTTTTGTAAATGATATTGTATTATTGTACAAAATTAACTATGTGATAATGAAATTGCCTTTTGCCGTTTTGTAATTTATTTACTTTGATATATAATGGCGAAAGTCCATATGATTAGTTCCGTATTGAGATGATATGAGACAGTATCAATATAAAAGGTTTAATCATTAAATATCCCTAGTCGGAGTATTATCGAGATCGGACATCGATAATGCGGAATAGACTAGTATTGCACTTGTGCGCGTTGTGAGGGCACAACGGCATAGTTCTCATATATTTAAGTATAGGATACTTATGCAAGTGCGATAGGAGGTTGTGTTTTACCGATGGTACGGAAAACAGCTTCGCTCTGGATAGACCCCGCGGAATCCCATTGGTAGTATGTCTGCGTGTCTATGGGAGGCCGCATCAGGGTAGGTGTATATGGTCTTAACCTGAGACTTGCATCGCTAGTACTTGCGACAATCGGTAAACTTTGGTTTTGGTGGTTCGGGGGCTTTAACCGGTTCTGTGTACACCTCTTCTGGGTTTATCGAGAATCGTAGTGTACTGGGTGTGATGTCAAGATGGAAGTATCACTTCAGACATATGGAGATGATGATCACGCGCAGATACAGAACTAGTACTCTATAAAAAGGTTGCAACCGTCGGGACAATATGACCAGGTCAGGATTGTCCGATTTAAAGAGACTAGTTTTTTGATGTCCGATATATGTTTCGTACGGGGCAGACACATTTCCAGCCCCAGGCCTAACATGTGATCGTCCGATACTGGATCGATGTACGCATACTACGGTATACTACGCTTGATAAAGATCTAATATTCCAATAAGAATATTTCTGGAGAATTGGGTAGGCATGGCGCTTTGCTAGAAGCCAACCTTGTCTTGTAAATCGGTAAAAACGTAGTACAAGGTACGTACGTGTTCGGATTATCCGACGACCGTATTTACTGCCAACATATCCGGAGATCTCTTGGGTCGCTTCCTGAAGATTCACCTATGATATTTGATTCGAACTTTATTAATCTTGGATTAATTACGGAGAAACTTTATCTTGGATAAAATGCCTAATTAGAGAGAGAACGATTAATTTGGAATTAATCGATAAAATAATATATTCGATATATTAAACGAAATTAGATTTCGACGCGGAATTAAAATCGGATTTTAATTCGGGCAAACGAATTAATTTAGAATTAATTCGTTAGCGACGTGAATAGTGATTTCGCTAGGCATAATTATTTAATTTACGTCGCGACGGAAATTCGTTAATTCGGAATTAGCGAAACCGAGCCCGAAAGTGTTTGCGGACACATTCGTATTTTGAAACGAGTGGGGCCCGCAAGTCACATCGCGAAGTCACATCACTTGACATGACTATTGATGTTATGATGTCACAAGTCACCTTTATTGAGTGACACATTGTCACTATTCATGAAAGAAGTTGGTGAGGCCATTTAATGGCTTTTTGGAGGGAAAATGTTTTTTGACTTTTTGGAAAGGTATTTACCAAATATTTTGGTAATTATTTTTTATAACTCGTTTTAGAAAAAAGAGAAAAAACAAAACAAAAACAAAAGGCTTCTCTCCCTCTCTCCTTGCTCACGCCGTGAGCTTCCAAAGGCAAGAAAAATTGTTTTTTTCCATTTTCTCCATTTTGCTAGCACATGAAGGATCAAATGAGGTGATAGGGAAACAACCTAAGAGCTTGGAATACAAAGAAATCTTGGAGCTTCTTCTTCACTTCCCCTTGGCCGAAGTTTGAAGCTTGGAGACTCAAAGATTTTCTTCATCACTTTTCATCACAAGCTTTGTAAGTATGATTCCGCCATGCTTCAAGTTTTACATATATAAATCATGTGTTTCATTTGCTTATACTTTCTTTGGGACTAATATTAGAAACCAACACTAATATCTATCCGAGATACATTATTCCTGCATCGCACCATTATTCACACAAGCATATTATCAATCACTCTATCAATAATTAATCTGATAATTAGTGACCATCCATGTTCAAACAACGATTTGATTTTTGCTCGAGTCAAACCGTTTGCGAATAGTACTCAAAGTACGAATTCTCGAATTTAAATTCCAAGATCATAAACAGCAGAAATTGTGCGATACAAATCAACGAAGTTACGAAATACACTCACATCGATTCGTTGAGTGACACTTTGACGAACAAAATCTGATTTCCCAACTAGTATATTGCGGCACGTGAGCTGCTACTTACTTGCTACTCTCACCTGATTTTCGGCCATAGTTGTATTTCAGATCCTTCGTCAAGCTCCAAAGCTTCGTGAAACGATTCCTGCTCCTGGGTGGACTTCCCTACACCTTCCATTACTTCATAGTGTTCTAGCACTATTTCTTCGATTTTGCCACAATCGCAACCAAAGCTTACACTTACCACTGCTCACCAAACGGTTTTAGCAACACAGTGAAGATAATTTTCCCTAAGGGCGTGAGAGACAGCGATTTTGTGAGAGAGAGGAGTGTTTGTGTTGGTTTGTTTTCTATTTGTGTATCTTAATTACACAAATTTGAATTTCAAATTCATTTGACATGAATTTGGCTTTCAAAAGTCAAGCCTGTAATGGCACCAACCACTCACATCATTTCCATCAATCATGAATATGACTCGCGTCAATCACTCAAAGTTTAAGACATCCATCACTTGATTGACGAATGATGTGACGCTAGATGCGACTAGCGATTGACGCTTGATTTTGACTTGCGTGCCCACTCGAATTCGAAATGCGAATGCGCTCGCAAATAATCCCGGGCTCGGTTCGCTAATTCCAAATTAACGAATTTTTCGTTGCGTCAATTATAATGATTCGCCTAGCGAAGTCACTATTCACGTCGCTAACGAATAATTCTAAATTAATTCGTTCGCCCGAATTTAAATCTAATTTTAATTCCGTGTCGAAATCCAATTTCGTTTAATATATCAAATATATTAATTAATCGATTAATTCCAAATTAATCGTTATCTCTCTTTAATGGTATTTTTATCCCAGATAAAATATCTCCGCAATTAATCACAGATTAATTTTCTCTCTCATCTAATTAATCCCAGATTAATTAAAGTGTGAGTCATACGTCATCGGTGAATCTTTGGGAAGCGACCCATGAGATCCCCAGATATATTGGCAGTAAATACGGTAGTCGGACTATCCGAACACGTAAGTACCTAGTACTACGTTTATACCGATTTACAAGACAAGGTTGGCTTCTAGCAAAGCGTCATGCCTACCCAATTCTCCAGAAATATCTTTATAGTAATAAAGGATCTATATCAGGCGTAGTATACGTAGTATTGCGTATTTCTGTCCATTATCGCATGATCACGTGTTAGGCCTGGGGCTGGAATTGTGTCTGCCCCGTACGAAGCACATGTCGGATATCTGGTAACTAGTCTCTATAATCGGATAAACATGACCTTGTCATTTTATCCCGATGACTGCAGTAATTAATAGTACTAGTACCGTATCCTACGTGACCATCATCTCCATATGACTGGAGTGAACTTCCGTCTTGACATCACACCCAACACACTACGATTCTCAATCTAACCAGCATAGGCGTACACAAAACATGTTAAAGCCCTGAACGACCACAACCAAAGAATATTGATTGTCGCAGTAGTACGGTCCAAGTCTCATGGTAAGACCAAATACACCTACCCTGATTTCGGACTTCCATAGACACATAGTCATACTACCAATGGAATTCTGAGGGGGTCTATCCAGAGCGAAGTTGTTTCCCGTACCATCGGTAAAACACAACCTCCTATTATACTTGCATGAGTATCCTATACCCAAATATATGAGAACTATGTCGTTGTGCCCTCACAACGCGCACAAGTGTAATACTAGTCTTTTACGCATTTATCGATGTCCAATCTCGACAATGCTCTGACTAGGGATATTTAATGATTTATCCTTCACATATCACCGTCCCCCAAAGCATGCCACTATTGTCTTTGAAATTGGTTGTCTTGGGACGTTATGTATCACCGTCCCCAAGCCACAAATTAGAACTGGTGGTGCGGATCTATGCTACCACCCAAGCTCTGAACTGGAGTCCAGGTACACGAACCTATGCCGTCATCTTGGCTCTAAAACTAGGATCTAGGGGCGTTACGTATTGTCTTCCCTCTAGTCCTCTACATGTGCACAGGTCTCTGTCCGTCAATTCCAAGCTGGATCAAGTTACATACTGGGGGGAGTTTTTACCTCATGCGCCAAAATCACAAAACATGTACTGAAAATATTTTTCTTTCTCAAATATACCGAGTAAAGCAAAACTGATGATAAAATGGCTAACACCCTAAAATAGAAAGTAAATCTCGGTTTATAAGAACAATAAATCATAAACAAAATCAACTTTAAGACAGAAGTGTCCATTCACTGTTTTTGGAATCGGGCTGGTACTGGATCCATTACCGAAAAGAGTTGCGATACCTGCGGATAATCTAGAGATCTGTAACTTGATTAATATATATATATAGTAAAATAAATCTTAATATCCAACTAAGCTTCATGATACATCCATAGGTTTTACATACGAGGCTTGCCACAATCATACTTTGATATAAAATATGTATATGTAATGTTACGAGACCCCAAGGGTGGTCTCTAACGCGCTAGGGTAGGAATGGGGGTTTAAAACTGATTTTGGGCAGATTTTGTGTCTCGTGTCGCAACACGCAACACCTAAATCCGAGTCGCCATTTTCCTCTTGCGTCGTGACGCGCAGTCTTTCTTGCGTCGCGACGCGTCCTGGTTTTCTAGGATTCTGATTTGTTTTTCCAAACTCATCCCAAGCTCAATTCATCCAACTCTAATCCATTCCAACACTTCTATACCATAACCCAATACACAATCATCATCATATACTCAATTTAACATACATCAAAACCCCAATTTATCAAAAATTCATTCTTTATACAGTAAACCACTTACTAATCTCAAAACTACTTAACCCATTTTTATCACTTTCATTTCATATCTTTAACTAATCCCAAACTTAAGAGTTTTAATCAAATCTCAAACAAACTATGCTATTAAAACAACTTCCAACATGCTTCTATCAACCTTGAATCATCAAAATCCACAAATCTAAAATTTTGGGTTAAAGGCCCTTACCTTATTTATTGTTGTTTCTTTCACTCTCCATGCCTCCTAAGGTTGCCAAGTTCTTCTCTATGTCCTTTCTTCCTCCTCTTCTTCTCTTCTTCTTCTTCTTTCCTTTCTTCTTCTTCTATCATTTTTTCTTCCTCTTCTTCTTCCCTCCATTTTCTTCTCACGTATTTTCCTTTCTTTGTTTCCCCAAATTTTGTGATTTCTGAATAGTACTTTCTTTTTAGTGGGGTGCCTTAGATATTTGGAAATTTGTGGAAAAGTGAAGAAAAATCTAGAAAGTTGAGATTTTTACATTTGACCCCGAAGTCACTATTCATCCGAATTTTGACTCGCATGTTTGACCAGCCTCTGGTCCGAATTTGAGAACATGTTCAACGCAGAAGTTGTAGGTCTCAGTCTCAGCTTTTCGATGATATAAAATTCATAAAAATTGGAGTTCGTATGAAAATGTTACGCCTCAAATATCACTGGCTATTTAAAGGGAAACATTGTACAGTCTCACCCTGGGACTTCGAAGAATTTACCAACTGTTCCCAAAGTCATACCATGCGTATATTTTAGTCTCAACATAATTTATTTTATGTGGCTTCGTCACGTATGTAATAGTACCACTGAGTGCTGTTGTAAAACTACCGGTCGTTACAAAAGTAGATTTCAGAAAAATAAGTTTTATAAAAGGGATTTCAGACAAAGTTTTCAGAAAAATAGCTTTCATATGAAGTTATTTTTGGAACTCTGGTTTTAGAACGAAATGTTTTATATCAATATTTGCAATTTTTCGTCCACTTACTTAGATCGTACGACGATCTAACCCCCACTTTCAGTTTCCTTGTTTCATAGTTATTCCTCGGAGGACGCGCTCGGGAGGATAGATACTGATGCAGTCTCTAGGGTTTGGAATCCACCAGGTCAAGTCAGGGATTAAATTTCATACAGTCAAAGTTAGTAAGTGTCCTGTAACATAATTGTTCTACAGTAATGGTCATACATTCATTGCATTTGTGACATCCCCATATTGGAGATGTTACCGGCAGGTGATAGGATGTCCTATCACCATAAGCCTCTAACTAACTCTCATACAAGACTCATAACTATGCAATGGATGCAGTCTATAGGGCCCATTTAAGATATGAATACAGAAGTGATGAACTCAAACTTACATAACTGGGCTCCTTGCCCGAAAATACATATGTACAAAAATGTTTATAACTCAACCTATACAATTTAAACTTTTTATACCTACACTTATATTCCCAAGACTTGGTGACTGGCTGACTGCAACACTGTTATCCAACTTCCCAAAAACTCTGATGCATGTGGTCGACCGATCAGGTCACCGACTTGTTAGTGTCCTAAACATGCCAAAGATCTCTAAGGAATGATTGTGTGTGAATAATCTAAAGTATGTTTCGGAAATTACTTACAAAGATCGGTGTGTTTTGGTTTCTACTATAGTCCCGGGAAATTTCAAGCATAAAACATGTGCGAATACAACAAAGAAGCATGGCAGATACTCCCAAATATATGAGAACTATACCGTTATACTCTCATTATACTTGCATGAGTATCCTATACCCAAATATATGAGAACTATGCCGTTATACTCCCACAACGCGCACAAGTGTAATACTAGTCTTTTACGCATTATCGATGTCCAATCTCGATAATACTCAGACTATGGATATTTAATGATTAAACCTTCGTGGATTGATACTGTCTCATATCATCTCAATCTGGAACTAATCATATGGCCCTTTTATCATTTATACATCTAGGTAATCCAATTACAAATGATAAAAGGGCAATTTCCTTTGTCACAGAGTTAATTTGTATAACAACACCATGATCTGTACAAATAGTGATGCTATGGGTCATAATTGTCCAACAATCTCCCACTTGGCCTATAGCCAATCACTCAAGTGTCATACACAGGAACTATGTACGGTTCGCTCAAATTTCTGGTGAGGAAAGGCTTTCGTCAGCGGATTTGCAGGGTTATCATCTGATGCGATTTATTCGATCATCACATCGCCACGATATATGATCCGAACGAATTAGATGAATAATTTAAGTATATATCTGGATCGTTGATGAGACCATTAATTCTTTAGCCTGTGTTGTAGCCTAGCTCAGCTGCTAACAGAACTAATTCTAATCTAATTAGATTTATTATCGATCCAAAAGGCTTCTATTGCTGCCTCAGCTGCAGCAATAACCCGCTTTATGTTGTTTATTCGGCAATAGTATATTGTTCGGAAGATTTCTAGCTCACTGTTCCGTTATTCAAACTTTATAGTACCGTTGTTACGACTTATAGTCATTTTTATCGGTTAGGAAACTTGCAACGGTGAACCCAGTCACTTCAAGTTCTCTTTCTCCATAGTTTAAGAAAGCATCCTTAGTTCATCTAAGATACTTAAGGATGTTCTTACTCTTCAATCCAGTGACTATCACTTGGATTGGCATGATTGGGACTCATATGCTCAAAGCATATGAGACACTAGGTCGTGTACATTTATTTAAATATACGAGTTCTCGTAGAGTATTAACAACTTTTAGATCTATCCCAGTAGATCCTTATTCCTAGAATAAAGGTTGGCTCTCCAAAGAATTCTACGAAGAATTTTTCATGAAAGCCAAGCTTTCACCGATTTCATGGGAATATCATTTCCAAGAATGATATATCATCATTATATAGGACAGTCACTGTCAGTGCGCTCCCACTAACCTCCTTATACACACAAGAATCATTTCGTTTTAAATTAAATCATATACCATTATGATTACATCAAAATGATAGTTCCAAGAACGCAATGCTTGCTTCAATCCATAAATGGATCGAATAACCTGCAAACCTTGTTTGCTCGTTTTGGTACGACAAAACCGTCAGAATGTTGTAAACATCCTCCAAAAGGTTTCTGTTAAGGAAAGCGGTTTTGGCATTCAGCTGCCATATTTCATAAATGAAACATACAACATCAGCAAGAATTATCCAAATGGATTTAACCATGGAAACGAGTAAAAGGTTTTGTCGTAATTGACACAATGTTGATAACGATACCTTTCGCTACAAGCCTAGCTTAGTACGTGTGGTTACCTTCCATGTATGTCTTCCTTGAAGACTTATATAGTACCAATAGGGATAATGCCTTTCGGTACAACAACCAGTGTCCAAACATGGTTGGTACACATGGAATCCATTTCGGATATTATGGAACTTTGCCATAATAGGGAGTCGATACCATGTATCACTTCATCATACGTAGTCAGTTCGTATTCCTCAATAAGATTGACATCTTTATTAGGTGAGATCAGAAACCCATACCCCAGGTTGTTTTCTGATTCTCTCCGACTTACATGGTTCTTATGTATTCAAAGATTAATTGTATAGTTTCATCCTTGATGAACTATTTGTGTTCCAATAAGAAATCGGTGCCTGGAATAGAATTACTCGATTTTCATCGAGTTTTACTTTCCTTCCACTTACCACTGCATATAGGGATTCCTATTAGGAAAACCGCATGGTGAGCAACAATTACATTGTTCTCTTGTGAGTTGTATAAGTACTATACTTGGTTTCCCTAGTATAACCTACAACTTAGGCACTTATCCGATTTGGGTTTTAGTTTGGTATCATCCAAACATATGCCCAGCATTCCCAAATCTTCAGGAATGAGAAACCCCGTTTCTTTCCAGTTCATATCTAATATGATATCTATCAAACAGATTTTCATGGAACCTTATTCAAAATAAGTTTTGCACTGTTAATGCATATCCATTAAAGGAAATGGTAGCTCAGAGAGACTCATGATTAACCTTATCATGTCCAACAAAATTCGGTTTCTCCGTTCGGACACACCATCAAATTGACGTGTTCTGGGAGGAGTCCTCATTGAAAGAATACTATACTCTTTCAAGTATTTGAGAAAATTATTGCTTAAGTATTTTCATCATGGTCTAACTGTGACGATTTAATACTTTTGCCGATCTATTTGTCTACTTTGTGTCGAAACTCTTTGTATTGATCAAAAGTTTCTGATTCGTGTTTCAAAAGAAACACATAACCATAACGCGATGCCACATCCGTAAAGTTCACGAAATATTCATATCCACCTCTAGCCTAGCTAGACATGGGTCCACTTACGTCAATATGAACGAGGGCTAACAGATCGGTGGCATTTACACTTTTACCAAGTAAAGGTGTTTTAGAGGCACTTTGCCTAATAAACTAGATTCGTAGATATTATTATTGAATAGAATCAAATCTGTCCTAGTATCCACTCTTCGAAAGTGTGGATATACAAGTCTTGTTTAATTGTGTCCCAGACAACAATGCCACTTATAAGTCTCAACTGATTAAATCAGTTTGAGCTATTTGTTTGTCATGTTTTACGTTTGAGATTTATTTATATTCAAAATATAAATACTGTTATTCACATCTAATGTGGTTATCTCAATATCATCTTTATAAAATAAAACACTTTAGTGTCCTAGAATATAAAGGTATACCCGCAACGGGTTAAACCCTGATATAGAGATAATGTTTCTAGTCAAACTAGTTACATTCTAACAGTTTCCTAATTTAAGTACCACCCGAAGGGTAGTTCATAAACTTAGGTTTCTAACGGTTAAAACAGCGACTGTCGTCCCATTTCCGACTCGCAGATAAATCTCAACTGAAGTCAGTATCTTGCTAACCAGCAGATTCTGCACATCAATGCATATTTATGTACCACACTTAGTATATAAAATCCAATTTTAATACTATTAGTGAACATATTTATGACAAACATTCTTGAAGTCAGAGCCTTGCCCGTCTTCAATTCCTTCATGTCTGCCTTGTCCATACGGCAGTCACGCTTCAGTGACCCCGTTTTCCATAATTTAGGCAGACATCTTGGGATATGTCCTTTATCCCTTTTCCACACCCCATAACCCTTTGGCCAAGCCTTGGCCTTCTGGAATGTCGAAGTAAAATGCGTCTTGCGCTTCTTGCCCTATTGCAAACTTTGGCTTTCTCTCCATGAGTATAGCCATTAACTCTCCAAGAGTTTACTATTGCAATTTAGTACTTCTAAGATCTAAGGATATATCTATGAAGATCCTTCAATTTCATTATCATACTATAAGGATATAATCCTTAGTTCTGATTTATAAATTAATGAGTCTTTGCGGCAAGCATAATGGATTAAGCACTAAAGTTATCATCACATGAATCTTCCAAAGATCATGCTCACTATTTGCTCAACTCCGGGCTTAGGCCCAAGAGGTTGTTCTATCAAATAGAATAACTTCTCAGTTTCCAGGACTATCCTGAGGTATTATTCCCAATTTGAAAATTAAAGCCGTTTAAATACATTTTCGCCCAGGATTATGTTTTAAACAGTAATCTTTCAATTATCTTGATTCCAATAGTCCAACTATCGAATCAACGATTTATAGGTACTATTTATTATAATGATTACTATAGTCTAACTATATAATCAACTATAATTTAATTGGTTAAATCAATTATATTGATTACTATAATGCAATTATAAAATCAACTATTAATTGAAATTGTTTGAATACAATCCAACTGTTCAATTAAAACAACGAATAAATATTAGTCCAACTAATATATAAATTATTTGATGAAAAATTGAAATGAGCGCGTATTGGCAAGTAACTAAACGAATATTGCAAATTTAATACTTGCCTTCCACTATTTTTTGGCGAGCCTCTAACCCTCTATGGAGTACTCGGGAATCCTTGTTTCCTAGTGGGCTAGGATCCCGTTAAATAACACACAATCTTGACTTTGGCCAACAAATTGTATGATAATTAACTAGGTAGATCTCTAAGATCAATTGGATCCCATACGATTCCTAGATCCAGTAGGTGGACATCCAAGTCCGAAACATATATCTATATATGCCAATATATCCAATATATTCCCTAACCTTTTTCCTCTGAATCAACTAAGCCTTGGCTTTGCCACAACAACTTAGTGATCCCAGTTAAGCGGAACCCATTGACCATGGAAAGCTTCGTAATCGATGTCGATGGACAAGAAGTGATCTTGACTTTGTCCAACAAATCACAACTTGGACAAGACACCGATATGGAACAAAGCCTTCATGATTCAAACACATCCGCGATGGACAAAGGTCTTGACTTTGGCCAACAAACCAGTGCCAATCTTGGATCTTGAGTAAGAATCACTCAATGGAAGGAAAAAAACGCTTAATATGTAGTTAGGGTTTTTCACGTAATTGGCAACCAATTAATTATCTTTGTTAAGGTCTCATCATCATACACCCTTAAACATGCATTCAAAAAACATAATAAGGCGAGTATAAATAAAATAATAATGATATGCGGGTGGTTATTTAAACTCATTGTTCCTAGAACAAATCTCCCGCTAGCACAAATATTACTTCTACCTGATTACATAACTGTGGGACACGGAAACTGGGCGACGCATGCTGTCCTAGGCTCGCGGCCTAGTCGGGAGTACGGAGTTGCCATGGGGGACTAAACCGGAGAATAATGGAGTCGCCACCCGGTGTGAACCGGGAAAATGAGATTTAAGGCCGCACTCACCCCTCGCAAGGGAAGACCTCAAACCGTTGGGTTCGGAATGGTCCCTTACTTATGTCACTTATAATGAAAGGATTTATGTGATAATTTAATCAAGCTTAAGTAACACTTATTTCCAAGAGTATCATGCTTCTAAATCCATATGCGCAAAAATAAATTTACACCTAAATTTGCATATATTTCAAAGATTGCATGCTTGAAAGTACATCAAATTGGCAACAAACATACGACTTCATTGGCATATTGTATTCACGAGCACGAACACACACTAACCACACAAGCAGACATGTGAGCACTTTTCCAAGTGGTATGTGGAATTGTATCCCAAGTACAGACCGCATTACCGTCCATTCGGAATCGGCTACGGAATTTATGTCTGGGTTTCCATCCGATATGCCACAAGAAATAATACTCAAATGCTATCATGACATAAATATATGCATTGTAATACGTTAAGCCAAGACGAAGGTAAATGATGCAACCAATGGGATAAACATGATATGGCGTGTCACAAAAGAAGATAACTAATATGGATACAAACATACATGTGATGAAAATGACTCAATTCAGTGTACTCGCATTCATGTAGCGTTCGTAAACGCGTTCGAACGGTAAACAAAAGGTTCGTGTTCGTATAGCATTTGATAATATGTTCAAACGGTAAATAGGAGGTTCAGTTCGTATAGCGTTTGATAACGCATTCGAACGGGACCAGACAGAAAAGTTCATTCGTGCGGTATTTCGGAACACGTTCGAACGGGGTTACAGCAGTGACCACTAAAATGCAGTAAACAATATGACACATACATGAACGGATGAATTGATGACACCTAATAATAATAACGGGCTAAAAGCGCGGCAAAGCATCGTGGTAAAGGACTATAATCTCTCAAAATAGAGGACCTTTAATCGCACTTACTAAGCCCATGCGCAATCAACATAATGCATATATATAAAGTAAAGATAATGATATCGGACTTCGTATACCCGATTGAACACATTTTACGTTCAACCGAATATACATTATCGGCGCGGCAAAGCATTGTGGTAAACGATTTTAACCCCTCCAAGTAGGGGACCTTTAATCCGACTTACTAAGCCCATGCGCTCGATTGCATCATGCATACAAGGAATAAAGACAATAATATCAAACTTAGTATGCCCGATAGAACATATCTTGCATTCAACCGAACACACATCAACCGGCGCGGCAAAGCATCGTGGTAAAGGATTTTAACCCCTAGGGGACCTTTAATCCGACTTACTAAGCCCATGCGCTCGATCGCATCATACATACAAAAAAAAGTCAAACTCACATCAAAACTAGTATGCCCGATTGAACATATCTTATATCCAACCGAACACACATCAACCGACGCGGAAAAGCATCGTGGTAAGGGATTTTAACCCCTCCAAATAGGGGACCTTTAATCCGACTTACTAAGCCCATGCGCTCGATTGTATCATACATACAAAAATAAAGACAATCACATCAAACTTAGTATGCCCGATTGAACATATCTTATATCCAACCGAACACACATCAACCGGCGCGGCAAAGCATCGTGGTAAAGGATTTTAACCCCTCCAAATAAGGGACCTTTAATCCGACTTACTAAACCCATGCGCTCGATTGCATCATGCATACAAATAACATGCATAATTCAAATGACGAAAAATAAATAAATCAAAGCAATATAAAACAAAAGAAAGTGTTGTTTACTCAAGCGGTACGTGGAATTGTATCCCAAGTACAGATCATACTACCGTCCATTCGGAATCAGCTATGAAATTTATGTCCGGGTTTCCATCCGATATACCGCGAGAGTTGACACATCTTTCATTTTATTCCATAGCCACAACATACAATATCTCGTAATCCATGCATATTTATCTACTCAAGGGCCACAACATGTATTTCAACATAACAATTATGCAAGCAATACTCAATAAATAATACAAATAAAACAGAAAATGAATGTGGAAAATACCCTCAGGTCTAACCTTTTATGTCGACTTTCGAACTCGCGTTTCACGGCCATCGGAAGGGCTATCACATCGCAACTTTTCTGGTTCACTGGTTTGCGTTTTACCTCGCTGTTTCGCTGCTCAAGCTACTGTTTTGACTCCATTTTGCTGTTGTTTCCTCGCGGTTTTCTGGTCACTGTTTTTGGATGTTTAAGGGACTATTTTGGGTGTTTCGGGGACTATTTTGGGCGGTTTCTGGACTGTTTTACTGGGCAGTTTGTGGGGTTGATTTAGTGCATTTTTCTGGAAAGTTTCTGGACAATTTCAGGGGCTATTTTTGTGGCAAAACTGGGCAGTACATTTTAGGGGTTTTCTCGTGCAGTGAGGGAGGCAGTTTTGCGGCAAAGGGTACAGTTTATGGAGGAATTGCGTGTGCAGTTTGTAGGGGGTTAATGGGCTGTTGACTTGTGGGGACGTGCGTGATGGCTATTGATTTGTAAAGGGGTAATGTGCGTGAGGGCTATGTGGCGTTAAGGTTGAGTGCATGGCTATGTGGCGTTAAGGTTGAGTGCATGGCTATGTGGCACTTATACGCTGAAGTGAATGGGGGCTTGTGGCATGATGAGAGTGAGTGTGTGGCTTTGAGTCTTTGAGGGCTAGGTGAACAAAGGGCTGATGGCTTACGTTGTTGTGAGGAGTGTAGTGAGGGACGTGTAAGGTGGCTTGTGTGAATTGCTAGGGCTAATGCGGGCTGTTGCGTGCATAGGGCAAGAGGCTCTAGGGTTTTTTCTTGTGTGGCTGCTGAGTGTTCGGTTTTTTTGAGAATGAGGCGAGAGGGAGAGGCTAGATGAAGCCAGGTCAGTGAGCTTGTGTAAGGGGGCATGAAGGCGTGATGAAGACAAATGGGTCTTCTACGTGATGGGCGTGTGTGGGCGCGAAGGTTATGAGAGATAATGAGAGAGATTCGTCTTAAGGTTTATGTGTTTGCTCTTTTTTGTATTTGGCCGTGAGTGTCCCCTTTTGTTTGCAAATTTTGTTGTTTATATAGAGAATGGCTAGGGTTCACCTTGTCTCACAAGGAATAGGATCTTGGTTTCTAATTTAGGCTTCTCAGAATGGCATACACAAGATTGAGGGGGGACACAATATTATAAATTAGGAAGTTACATGATAGATTGGTGTTGATTAGGAAGTCAAATATTTTAGATTGGTAAATATATTATTTAGTTAGAATGATTATATTTGATTAGTTTATATAAGGCATATACTTATTTTATGTTTGGTAAATATTTTATTTATTTTGGTAGGTGATTATTTAGATTTTATTTGTTTTATTTATTTGGTATATGACTTAATTAATTATTTTATTAATTCATTATCTAATTAATATTTAACTTAATATTTAATTGAATTTGGGTGTGTTTTTAAGTGGGCTTGGGCTAGGCTAGGGTGCATGTGGGCTAATGGGCTCGGGTCATGAGGCTAACAGCAAAACCAGAAAACTGATACCGTTCGAACGCCAATTCGAATGCGACACGAACGCCCGCAATCTGCCTGACGTTCGAACGCGTTTAAGAACGCAGCCCGAACGGAAATAGTGAACACGTGAAACGACTTTGATAGCATACTCATCCTGAATTTCCCCTTCCGACGTCCGTTTCCCGCGGATTCCGTGACTTAAAAGGTAGTGCCTCCAACTGAGACTCGTCATCGGGTTTCACATGCAAAAATACAATGCCTACAGTCGCCCCCCACTTTGATGGGACTTGTGCAGTGTGACTTTGAACAATCCTATCAAAGTTATGCAATGCATTTTTACTTACCTGGCTCGCCAACTGTCACCTGACTTTCCTGCTGCTCCGACGAGCTGATGATGCACTGGACCTCGATCCTGAGACGCATCCCAATAACTGCAACCAACAACGGGGGCCTCGACCCTGGGACGTATCCCAATACCGCTGACAAAATGGGCCTCGGCCCGGGGGCGCATCCCCAAACTGATGCAGTGGGTCCACGACCCTGGGACGCATTCCAATAACTGCAACCGACAATGGGGGCCTTGACCCTGGGACGCATCCCAATACTGCTGACAAAATGGGCCTCGGCCCAGGGACGCATCCCCAAACTGATGCAGTGGGTCCACGCCCTGGGACGCATCCCAATAACTGCAACCGACAATGGGGGCCTCGACCTGAGACGCATCCCGATACCGCTGGCAAAATGGGCCTCGGCCCGGGGACGCATCCCCAAAATATGATGCAGTGGGTCCACGACCCTGGGACGCATCCCCATAACTGCAACCGACAATGGGGGCCTCGACCCTGGGACGCATCCCAATAACGCTGACCAAATGGGCCTCGGCCTGGGGACGCATCCCCAAAATAGAATATACTTCCGATGATATGGTTCTCAACCCTAGGATGCATCCCCAAACTTCTGAAGATGATGATATAGGCCTCGGCCTTGAGACTCATCTCTGAAACTGATGCTGATGTGGGCCTCGACCCTGGGACTCACTCCTACAACTGATACTGATGATGACGTGGGCCTCGCCCCAAACCGGTACTGATATGGCCCTCGCCCGCAAACTAATACTGATTTGGACCTCGTCCCAAACTGCTACTGATATTGGCCTCGCCCCCAGAATGCCATACTCGGCGGAACCACTGATGTTCCATTCCAACATATTGTATTGTCTCTCGCAAGATAATCTTGATAGCTAGACATATATTCGTCCTCAACGAATTCTTCGCGTCAAAACTGGAGAATCTTCAAAGTACTCGATACGTTCAACTCCAATCGTCTGAATAGGAGGTCTGAACTAGACTCCTAGTGTGTGTGTGCAAAGGTTCTTTCAGATCATTTTCCTTAAGTTAGCCAACTTGATGATTTCGCTTCGGAGAATCGGACCAGTGGGTCTAACCAATCTGGATGTCTTGATCACTTTCTGTGATTACTTCGGCATACTCAACATGATATGGTCTTCTCTTTCTTTTCATCATTTTTTTTGACGTACCTACCCTTTAAGGTAGCATTTCTCCTCATGGTGGTCCTAATACTCGCCCATGGGTAGCTTCACGCTTTTTGATTATAGGCGGTCTATTTTTCTTTTCTTTTTAGAGACTTTCTTTGCTTCCAACCATATCATATATCGTAGCATAAGTAAACCAGGGTGGACATCCAGGCAAACGGTCATTCACCGATCCATCATCCCTTCGGCTAGTCATCTTGCCAACCACTCAGGTTTCCACTGTTGAGATCCCGTAATCAAGTGCTCGCGAGTCCAACTGAGATCAATCTATTCAGAATACCGGACGAGAGCACGTCTCGCACTTATCGTTTCTCAAGCTTCTCCCTACAACAAACAATGTCATCACCGGACATACGTCTAACTATCAAAGATTTCTCTCTCTCATATTTTCTCTTCTTTTTTTTTCACTAATTCTACAGAATTCTTCTGTTATCTTCTGATAATGTGGGCTTCACCCCTTGAGATCCATTCCCGAAACTCAAACTCATATGGGCCTCAGCCTTGAGACTCCTCCTCAATACCAACATCAATGTGGGTCTCAACCCTCAAATAAATACCTGAATCTAACACCAATGTGGGACTCAACCCTCAGATTATTACCCGAATCTGATATTGTGCTTTCGTTATTTTTGAATAGCTTGTCTTTGCCGCTTTCTCTTTTCTTCTTCAAAACCTGTGAACACGAAACAAAACAAACCCAAAAAGGATGCAAAATAAGTTACGTGTATGCATGCATGCATGTGTTTCTTATCCCGTCGGGTTAGGTCTTCCGCCAATTCCCTTGGTGACTGCTCGATCTTTTCTTCCTCAAGTAAAGTACTGTTTCAATTTGTTCATGTCGATCGGCTCGGTGAACTCATTCTCCTCTGAATCCGACAGTCTTACTGTCCCGTTTCCCATTGCTGAATGGCTATCCTTTCTTTTCTACTTGCTTCTTCAAAAATTCACCGGGTTCGAAATATTGCTGAGTATCATAGTACCAAGGTTGAATAATTTTTTCAAACATACTCATATTGCAGAGACTCAGGAAAGTTAACGAAATGAACATCTTTATTATCGTTAAGAAAAGGTTCGAACAAATAGACAAAATCAATGTCTCTATTAATAAATGCTGGATCACAACTGAATAAGATATGGGAGACAAACATCTCCGTAAATTGCAACTTTACTTTCCCTTGCTTTCTTATTTCCTTTAACCATCAATTTCTCCAGGTACAGTAGTTCTTCTTCCCATTCACTTTTCCCTTTTGTAACCCCCGTCTCATCACTGTCTGAGAAATTTTCCCAAAGATCCTCCATTTGCTTTATTTCACTTTTACCACTGTTGCCTCGTATCCCCGTGCAAGGAGTTTGGTAGTTGTGGGTTGGGAAGACAAGATTTTCGGGTAGGCCGGAGTCAATAATGTGGGTAGGTGGAGGTTCTCTGTGTATGTTGGCTTGTTCTTTTTCCGGGTTGGGTATTTTATGGGCATCAATGAGGTTTTGGATTTCATGCCTAAGGCGGATGCAGTTATTAGTTTCATGGCCCCTTTCTTGGTGGAAGTAACAATACTGATTTAGGTTGAGGTACGGTGGCACAGGGTTAGGAAGTGGTCTAGGTTTTAAGGGTTTTAGAAGTCCTTGCATCTTCAGTTTTAAACACCTTTGACAAAGGTCTACCAAGATTGGAGAATCGTCTGTTTCTGATAGAGGCGATATCGGAATGAGGGAGTTTGGTCTCCGAAGGTTCCCCAATGGTCTTTACATTCTGATTGTTCATCTCTCTGCTATCGGCTATACAGAGTGCGGTCAAACTGGTCACAACATTAGTCAGAGCTTGCAATATCTCAACAATTCCTGTTATTTTGGTCTCTAATTGATCCAGGTGGGATCCCTCGTTGGCTCACTCATTCATATTGACTGATGGTCTTCTGACAAGTCTTCCCCCAACCCAACGGGTATCTATGATGGCTTTTAACACAAAGGGGGTTAGCATGATGCATGTATGCATGAGTGCATGTCATGTATGCGATGTATGGAATAAATAAGCTTATAAAATAATTTGCACTAATTGGCCCATTATCATCTTAAAGTGTTCAATCATATTATTGCGCGGTGCAAACTTGTCCCAGATGAAATGGCCCAACAGGTTTACACTTCGAGATAACATAACCAAATAACTTCATATGATAAAGGGCCAATACATAAAATGGCCCATCGTCATTTTAGAAGCCTTTGGCCCAACTGTCAAAGGACACGAACTGGTCCCAGTTTAAATGGCCCAACAAGTTCACATCTCTTGACAAAAGGTCAAACTGGATCCAAATAACGATGGTCCAAAACACAAACATAACAAGATAATTCAAGCATAAAACAATAATTTCTACATAATGACCCTTCAACATTTCAGAAGCTTTGGGCCTAATGGTCATAAGGTACGAACTCGCCCCAGTTTAAATGGCCCAGCAAGTTCGCATTTCTGACAATAGTCCAACTGCATCCAAATGAGGATGGTCCACAAGCACATACTCAAGCAAATAATTGTTACTTTAACCATACAACCCCGGTCTATGGGTGGGTTCGTAAGAGTATAGACAAAAGCTCTCATCGACGAAGGATGGCCCACAACTAGGTCTCCCCAATCAAGGGTTCGAGCAACCAAGTGAGCGCATTCTTTTTTATACACTAAGGTACGTGCCAATGAGCTATGGTGTGTGACTGACTGTCAAATGGATTTCCCGTTGTAGATTCCCCATAGGGAAGGTGGAGCGAGGCTCACTTAAATACCCAAGCCTCTTAGGCTCTTATCGCTTTGTGTCAGGAATAAACAACGAGTCCTCCAAATTAGTCCATCACAATAGGCTACGAGTAGATGGCTAAATAAGTGCCTTCACAGCTTTTCCTTCTAGAAAGGTAGTGAATGAAGGAAGACACCAAACCATTACCTAGCCTCAAAATGCCTTTGATTAAACCCCCATTTTATCCACTATAGACACGGTCAATTAAAACAAAAATCCAAACATTACAAGACAATATTTCGAGGCCGATTCTCTATCTCCAGTGGAGTCGCCAGACTGTGGGACACGGAAACTGGGCGACGCATGCTGTCCTAGGCTTGCGGCCTAGTCGGGAGTACGGAGTAGCCAAGGGGGACTAAACCGGAGAATAATGGAGTCGCCACCCGGTGTGAACTGGGAAAATGAGATTTAAGGCCGCACTCACCCCTCGCAAGGGAAGACCTCAAACCGTTGGGTTCGGAATGGTCCCTTACTTATGTCACTTGTAATGAAAGGATTTATGTGATAATTTAATCAAGCTTAAATAACACTTATTTCCAAGAGTATCATGCTTCTAAATCCATATGCGCAAAAATAAAATTTACACCAAAATTTGCATATATTTCACATCTAAGATTGCATGCTTGAAAGTACATCAAAGTGGCAACAAACATACGACTTCATTGGCATATTGTATTCACGAGCACGAACACACACTAACCACACAAGCACACATTTGAGCACTTTCCCAAGTGGTACGTGGAATTGTATCCCAAGTATAGACCGCACTACCGTCCATTCGGAATCGGCTACGGAATTTATGTCTGGGTTTCCATCCGATATACCACAAGAAATAATACTCAAATGCTATCATGACATAGATATATGAAATGTAATACGTTACGCCAAGACGAAGGTAAATGATGCAAACAATGGGATAAACATGATATGGCGTGTCACAAAAGAAGATAACTAATATGGATACAAACACACATGTGATGAAAATGACTCAATTCAGTGTACTCGCGTTCGTGTAATGTTTGTAAACGCGTTCGAACGGTAAACAGAAGGTTCGCATTCGTATAACGTTTGATAATGCGTTCGAATGGTAAACAGGAGGTTCGCGTTCGTATAGCATTTGATAACACGTTCGAACGGGACCAGACAGAAAACTTGCCTTCGTGCGGCGTTTCGGAACATGTTCGAACGGGGTTACAGCAGTGACCTCTAAAATACAGTAAACAATATGACACATACATGAATGGATGAATTGATGACACCTAATAAATAAAAACGGGCTAAAACCGCGGCAAAGCATCGTGGTAAAGGACTTTAATCTCTCAAAATAGAGGACCTTTAATCGCACATACTAAGCCCATGCGCAATCAACATAATGCATATATATAAAGTAAAGACAATGATATCGGACTTCGTATACCCGATTGAACACATTTTACGTTCAACCGAATATACATTAATCGGCGCGGCAAAGCATTGTGGTAAAGGATTTTAACCCCTCCAAGTAGGGGACCTTTAATCCGACATACTAAGCCCATGCGCTCGATTGCATCATGCATACAAGGAATAAAGACAATAATATCAAACTTAGTATGCCCGATTGAACATACTTGCATTCAACCGAACACACATCAACCGGTGCGGCAAAGTATCATGGTAAAGGATTTTAACCCCTCCAAATAGGGGACCTTTAATCCGACTTACTAAGCTCATGCGCTCGATCGCATCATACATACAAAAATAAAGTCAATCACATCAAACTTAGTATGCCCAATTGAACATATCTTATATCCAACCAAACACACATCAACCGGCGCAGCAAAGCATCGTGGTAAAGGATTTTAACCCCTCCAAATATGGGACCTTTAATCCGACTTACTAAGCCCATGCGCTCGATTGTATCATACATACAAAAATAAAGAAAATCACATCAAACTTAGTATGCCCGATTGAACATATCTATATCCAACCGACACACATCAACCGGCGCGGCAAAGCATCGTGGTAAAGGATTTTAACCCCTCCAAATAGGGGACCTTTAATCCGACTTACTAAACCCATGCGCTCGATTGCATCATGCATACAAATAACATGCGGAATTCAAATGACGAAAAATAAATAAATCAAAGCAATATAAAACAAAAGAAAGTGTCGTTTACTCAAGCGGTACGTGGAATTGTATCCTGAGAACAGATCATACTACCATCCATTCGGAATCGGCTATGAAATTTATGTCCGGGTTTCCATCCGATATACCGGGAGAGTTGACACATCTTTCATTTTATTACATAGCCACAACATATAATATCTCGTAATCCATGCATATTTATCTACTCAAGGGCCACAACATGCATTTCAACATAACAGTTATGCAAGCAATACTCAATAAATAATACAAATAAAATAGAAAACGAATGTGGAAAATACCCTCAGGTCTAACCTTTTATGTCGACTTTCAAACTCGCATTTCACGGCCGTCGGAAGGGCTATCACACCGCAACTTTTCTGGTTCATTGGTTTGCGTTTTACCTCAATGTTTCGCTGCTCAAGCTACTATTTTGACTCTGTTTTGCTGCTGTTTCCTTGCGATTTTCTGGTCACTATTTTTGGTTGTTTAAGGGACTGTTTTGGGTGTTTCGGGGACTGTTTTGGGCGGTTTCTGGACTGTTTTACTGGGCAGTTTGTGGGGTTGATTTAGTGCAGTTTTCTGGAAAGTTTCTGGACAATTTCAGGGGCTATTTTTGTGGCAAAACTGGGCAGTACATTTTAGGGGTTTTCTCGTGCAGTGAGGGAGGCAGTTTTGCGGCAAAGGGTGCAGTTTAGGGAGGAATTGCGCGTGCAGTTTGTAGGGGGTTAATGGGCTGTTGACTTATGGGGACGTGCGTGATGGCTATTGATTTGTAAAAGGGTAATGTGCATGAGGGCTATGTGGCGTTAAGGTTGAGTGCATGGCTATGTGGCGCTTATGCGCTGAAGTGAATGGGGGCTTGTGGCGTTATGAGAGTGGGTGTGTGGCTTTGAGGGCTAGGTGAACAAAGGGCCGATGGCTTACGTTGTTGTGAGGAGTTTAGTGAGGGACGTGTAAGGTGGCTTGTGTGAATTGCTAGGGCTAATGGCGGTCTGTTACGTGCATGGGGCAAGAGGCTCTAGGGTTATTTTCTTGTGTGGCTGCTGAGTGTTCGGTTTTTTTGAGAATGAGGCGAGAGGGAGAGGCTAGATGAAGGCAGGTCAGTGAGCTTGTCTAAGGGGGCATGAATTCGTGATGAAGACAGGTGGGTCTTCTACGTGATGGGCGTGTGTGACGCGAAGGTTATGAGAGATAGTGAGAGAGATTCGTCTTAAGGTTTATGTGTTTGCTCTTTTTTGTATTTGGCCGTGAGTGTCCCCTTTTGTTTGCAAATTTGTGTTGTTTATATAGAGAATGGCTAGGGTTTCACCTTGTCTCACAAGGAATAGGATCTTGGTTTCTAATTTAGGCTTCTCAAGAATGGCATACACAAGATTGAGGGGGGACAAAATATTTTAAATTAGGAAGTTACAAGATTAGATTGGTGTTGATTAGGAAGTCAAATATTTTAGATTGGTAAATATATTATTTAGTTAGGAATGATTATATTTGATTAGTTTATATTAGGCATATACTTATTTTATGTTTGGTAAATATTTTATTTATTTTGGTAGATGATTATTTAGATTTTATTTGTTTTATTTAATTTGGTATATGACTTAATTAATTATTTTATTTAATTACATTATCTACTTAATATTTAATTTAATTTGGGTGTGTTTTAAGTGGGCTTGGGCTAGGCTAGGGTGCATGTGGGCTAAATGGGCTCGGGTCATGAGGCTAACAGCAAAACCAGAAATTCTGATACCGTTCGAACGCCAATTAGAACGCGACACGAACGCCCGCAATCTGCCTGACGTTCGAACGCGTTTAAGAACGCAGCACGAACGGAAACAGTGAACACGTGAAACGACTTTGATAGCATACTCATCCTGAATTTCCCCTTCCGACGTCCGTTTCCCGCGGCTTCCGTGACTTAAAAGGTAGTGCCTCCAACTGAGACTCGTCATCGGGTTTCACATGCAAAAATGCAATGCCTACAATAACACTTCTAAAGAAACCACATTTACATTGAGGGGAATAGGTGAGAAGAGAAATACACAGAGTCAAGAGGTAATAGGCTGGCCACGCAGGTCCAATTAATAATTCTAAATTTATTACAACAATTTCCAAAATTTCCCTCACCCATCTAATATCCATCCGATATACATTATTCATACATCGCATCCATGTATTCACACAAAATATGTTATCAATCAATCTAATCCAATTAATTGATCTGAAATTAATGACCATCCAATGTTCAAACAACGATTTGATTTTACGCGAGTCCGACTCGTTTTATGAATAAGTACTCAAAGTACGAATTCTTGAATTATACTAAACTACAATATTAAATCCAATTTAATTTGTATTTAATACTAATTCATTATTTAATTCCAAATTAAATATTTACATTTTATTAATGAACCTTTACGACTTAGATTCTAAATCTAATCGTTACGGGTCTCAAAGCCCAATTAACATCCAATGTTAATTTAATTAAATTCCAATTGGCTTTTAATTAATTTATTAAGGCATGGACTTTTGGTTAATATGGGTCAAACCCAAATACCAAAGCCCATTTAAGGAATCACCCTTATTTGCCAAGAAACCAATTTAGGCCATTAGGCCCAATTAAAATTAAGGTCCATTTAATTATATTTGGACTATATGGATATGGTTTTGGGCCCAATTGGATCCAACCAATTAGCCTAAACCAAACTTGGCCCAACTGACCGGCGTAAACACACACGTATAACGCAAGCGTACGTATCGTTCAAGTAGTATAAAAAGTATCGATCCCACGAGGATTTAATACCTAAACTATTAATTTTATGAGGTCAAATGATTACTAGTATCTAACAGGTTGTTTGATTGATTTGAAATGGCGACGATTCTAAATTTAAAGACAAGTAAATAAAATTGTTCGAAAGTAAGTTTTAAGAAAATTCAATATTAAAAACTATCTAGGGTTGTGAATCTTTTCAATATTATTTAAAGATGAAGTGGTTATCCTATAGCTGGGTAATATATTGATTTATTAACCTGGAACACTAAATTATGTGAATACCTCTGTCGATGGTTAGACACAAATACCCAGTTTAACCCAATTGAACCATATGTCTTTGTCAACCAAATTATCTGGATTCATTAAGTTTAAGTTCCAATTATGGCTACCCCCGCCCGACAGGTATATGTCTATCCTGTAAGGAAATCTATTAAAGGGTTATCTATCCTCAAGGAAGATCGTGGGCTATTGAGTCTAAGGTCTTAAACTTAAAATCCCTATGTCTAGTTCATTTTAAGTTTACCTAATCAATTTTATTAATGGCCAGTTAATAAAAAGCATTAAGATTAAGACTCAATAAATAAATCTTTATATTACCCAAACTATAATCTAACCCTTATAAACCAGTGATATTGAAATTCATCACAACCATAGATAACTAACTTAGTTATGACACATGGCTAGGGCTAGTAAAAACTTAAAAGTAAAAGCCATAAAGTAAAAATGTGAAATAGTAAATGCGGTAAAGTAAATACTGAAAAGTAAATAACAATAAAATAAAATGCTAAGGTAAAAGGAATTACTTTTACTATTTACTATTTTAAATATCTCCCATAAAATAATATATAAACTTGTGATAATATTACCAACCAGCCATATAGGCGGTAACCTGATTAATTCAAATTAAGTCCGACCAGCCATAAAGGCGGTATGATTTGTCCATGAACCTGCCATATAGGCGGTAAGAAAATTTAATTATCAACCAGCCATATAGGCGGTATCTGGATTAGTCAGGTTTAAACCAATTTAAATTTAATAGCCAACCGACCAATATGGCGGTATCCTTATTAAGTCAAATTTTTAAATAATAAATATATTATATTTAAGGGAGATTAATCTAAATAGTAACAGTAAAAGAATTACCTTTCACCTTAGCAAGGAGAAGTTACCTCATCATGGTTGAATAGTAAAACTAAAACAGTAAAAACAAGATAAATTACTATTACTATTACAGAAAGTAATTACTATTACAGAATGTAATTAAAAATTAATTACAAAACTTAAATTAAAAGAAATTAGAGAGAGAAACTCCCTATTTACATCAAAGAAATGAGAGAGAACGGTGCAACTAAAACTGAAATCTCGAGCTCAATTTATAGACAATTTTTGGTCCAGCGTCGCGACGCGGAAAATACACTAGCGTCGCGACGCCAGCAACAATTTCTAGAGTCCACACGTACGTTGACTACGCGGCTGTCGGCACAATAATTAGTGACATGTGTCATGCTCTGGTTGGCTGGCGATGCGGCCCAATGAAATCGTGCCACGTGTAATCTTGTGATTGGGTGTAAATTCGGTCTAATAGAATGGAGACACGTGGCATGCTCTGATTCGCTAATTATTCGGTCCAATAGAGAGGCGACACATGGCACGCGGTTTGGGTGGTCCAATGAGGTGATGACACGTGGCATGCGGTGCATGTTAGCAAGGGCGGCGCACGTTAGCAAAATCCGGCGCACGTTAGCAAGTCCAACCTATCCGATTTTGACACGTGGCAGACGGCGCATGTTAGCACATTCGGCGTATCCTGGGCGTCGCGACGCGGGAGTATTGGCGTCGCGACGCGCTAAAGACCAAAATATCCATGTTGACGTATTTTTGTCCGTTTTTGCCCCAAATTGCCTCCAATGCTTTCCAAACTTTATTTATCTGCAAAATAACAACAAAACACATCAAAACGTTCATAAAACTCGAGAAACAATACAAAACATTAGGCTAAATGAGTGGGAAAAAGTGATATATTTACCACTCATCACACCCCCAAACCTAACATTTTGCTAGTCCTCGAGCAAAACATAAAATAAAATAACATGAAAATAAAATTAACTAAGCCACTTTCGTAGGGATCACGGTTGCATTTAGCGTATGCAACAAGCCTTTAAACCCCTAGGTGTCCCTAGTGGACGAGTTGTAGTCTCGTGAGGGCTTACAGCAATGATACCCACAAACATTTTACAAAAGTAAAAAGGTAGTAAAACTAATGCACACAAAAGCAAAAAGACAAGCGAAAAGAGAATAAAGAAGTTAGTGACTAATCAGGTGAAATTTCTACTCCAAGTTATTAGTTGTTTTGTTTCTTTCTAAATTACCGAATAAGTAATTTCTCCGATTATTTTTACCATTCTTCATATACACAGCCAACAAAATATTTATCAACTCATTTTTGCCCACAACAGCCATAAGTGCAGTTGATAAGAGAGTAATATTTTTGTCCTAAAGTTCTATCAGATTTCACACCTATTTATAGCAATTGAATAATTTTTCTGATTTTTTCTTTGATTTTTGATTTTTTTTTTATATACAATATCTTCCATCTATGTAGCGAGTGTTGGGTCGGTGGCTCCCAAACCAGTTGGCTTTAGGGCACCGGGTGTTAAGACACCCCTACAGACTTAATTACCCAGACTTCAGATATAAATATATTTTTTGCAGCATCTTCGATCCATGTAACGAGCTTTGGGCCAGTGACTCCCAAACCAGTTGGTTTTAGGGCACTAGGTGTTAAAACACCCTTACAGACTTAATAACTCGGATCTCTGACGTTTTTTTTTTTTTTTTTTTTTTTACTCCATCACTTTTTGAGATGCTTCCTCCGATTAAACTAGAGCACTGAATATTACAAACTTTTCAATTTTAGCTCATGTCCGTGTGTTACTATGCATGTTGATAATACCTGCCAACTGAGCATATGAAGGTCCATTTTAGTCAGTGTTAAGGAGAATTTACAAATTAAATAATTTAGAATGAAATAAACAAACATTAACTTGTTCCGAAATAAATGGTTTGAGATACGTATCAGGAGTGAGAACTCCTTACTCAGCTATCTCTCACCAATTTCACATTTTTAGTCAAAACACAAAAACGCAAAATATTTTTGTAATTTTTGAAAATTTTTCAATTTTTTTGTATTTTTCGAAAAAATTTTGGACTAAAAATAAAAACAACACACAAACTAGAAACAAGGTACTGATCAACTAATTCCCTCCCCCAAACCTAAATGAGACATTGTCCCCAATGTCTTAAACAGTAAAAGGAGAGTTACGAAGGTCGTACCTGGTTAGCTGAAATCTACAGGAAATTAAAGGTTAAGATCCAGATTAATCCTACGCCTCTTACCACGATCGTCCTCAGACCAATTTATCTTTGAAAGAATAGGGTCAACTCGTGGTTCATAGGCTATGAGTTGGTCTATTAGATCCGGAGCAGTTCTGGCAGTAAAGAGGAGTTCTTTTAAATGTTTCGACACGAACCCATTTCTCCGAGCATCATCAAGAAACACACAAAGAAAATCATAAAATCCATCAACGTTGAGCAGTCCAATTGGTTTCTGGTGTATGTTCAGGTTCGCCCAAGATAACACAATAAAAATTTCCTCCAATGTACCCAAGCCACCTGGCAAAGCAATAAAAGCATCAGCACGGTTAATCATTTCCACTAGTCGTTCAGACATACCTGGCACAATCAGTTCTTCTCCGTTTGATGGTTCAATAAGATTTGCCTCTGCCAAGGATTTTGGGATGATTCCCAAAACGTGACTGCCTCCTTCCTGTGCAGCCTTTGAAACGATCCCCATAAGTCCAAGATTTCCTCTGCCATATATTAAGTGCATATTCCTTGCAGCTAAGACTCGACCCAATTCCTGTGCTGCTTCTATGTATTGTGGCTTAGTACCAACACTACTACCGCAAAACACACAGATGTTTTCAACTCGTCTTCTTGAAGTGGCTTCCATTTTTTTATGTATTTCTTTCTCAATTCTGGATGCCTTCAAAAGTGCAATGACGGGTTGAATTTATAGTACCTGAAAAGGGTGAGTAAAAATATCACAAGTATCTTCCAGAGGACGATTAGTAGCGAATTAATATCGTGATAGTCAAAAAGGTCTGGATCCTGTCGGAGAAAATTAAAGAAAACAACAAAACAATTACAATTATTAAGAAAAGACAAAGAGATATAATATTTACAAGAAAAGTAACGGCTTGATTGACATCTATGCGTCAGGGACAAGCTTCCCATCCAATTTTCTTATAAATTGGCAAACAGAGTCTTTTTGTGTCAGATTCCCAAGACTTAACAGTTGTCTTTCTTTTTGAAATTGTGTATGTAATTTGCGAAAGGCTATGTGAACATATCCACTGGGATGCGTCTCAAGAGTTGAAGATATATCATCTAAAGACTCCTTACTCAAGCCATCCCTAATGAATTTAATTTTGTCTTCGCGATTATCAGACACCATTCCTAAAGAACGACAACGAGTATTGCAATTCCATCGTGCACATTTGAAACAAACACCCATTTGCTTAGCTCTACGTTTCTTTGCATAGGTGCTTCTTCCATCTTGAAATGACTTAATCTGCAAAAACTAAACACATAAAATTAAATCACACCAAATCACAATATATATACAAATTGCATGGGTTGCCTCCCTACGAGCGCTAAGTTCAGAGTCGTCAACTAGACTTGACTTCTCGAACGTTAAGCTGGATCTGAAAGTGTGACACTTTCTTTTTATCGCTCAAATGATTCTCCCCAGTAGTGTTTGACACGCTGACTGTTAACCTTGAATGTGTTGTTGGTATTTAAAACCTGAGTGATCACAAATGGTCCTGACCACCTAGATTTCAACTTTCCAGGAAAAAGTTTCAACCTCGAGTTGTACAACAACATCTGCTGCCTTGGTTCCAACTATCTGTGAACTATTTTTCGGTCATGCCATTTCTTGGTCTTTTCCTTGTATAATTGGGCATTCTCATAAGCCTGTAGGCGAAATTCCTCCAATTCGTTGAGTTGGTGAAGTCTTTTTTCTCCTGCAGCTTGTGAATCAAAATTCAACTTCTTCAGTGCCCAGTACGCCTTGTGCTCAAGCTCAACTGGCAGATGGCACGCTTTCCCAAACACCAATCGATTTGGAGACATACCAATGGGTGTCTTGTAAGCTGTCCTGTAAGCCCATAATGCATCATCTAATTTTGTTGACCAGTCCATCCTTGTTGATCCAACGGTTCTTTCTAGGATTCTTTTGATTTCCCTGTTTGAAACCTCAACCTGTCCATTCGAATGTGGATGGTAAGCTGTGGAAACTTTGTGAGTAACTCCGTATTTGGATAAGAGTGCATCAAAATATCTGTTGCAGAAATGTGAGCCACCATCGCTGATGATTGCACGAGGTGTTCCGAATCGAGTGAAAATGTTCTTTTTAAGGAATTTGATCACCACTTTTGAATCATTGGATGGCAGTGCAATTGCTTCGACCCATTTGGAGACGTAGTCTACAGCAACCAGGATGTATAGGTTTCCGAATGATGGAACAAAGGGTCCCATGAAATCAATACCCCACACATCGAATATTTCCACTTCCAGAATGTTTTGCAACGGTCCTTCATTTCTTCTCGAAATATTCCCTGTTCTCTGGCACCTGTCACATTGAAAAGCAAAAAGATAAGCATCTTTAAAAAGAGTTGGCCAGAACAAACCTGGTTGAAGAACTTTTGCTGCAGTTTTATTTCCGCTGAAGTGTCCGCCATATGGTGATGAATGACAGTGCTGCAAAACACTGTTGATTTCCTCCTGTGGAACACACCGTCTCAATAATTGATCAGCACACAGTTTGAACATGTACGGTTCATCCCAGACATAGTGCTTGACTTCTTTGAAGAACTTTTTCCGTTGCTGAGTTGTCCATTCCAACGGCCATTTTCCTGATACAATGTAGTTGACATAGTCAGCATACCAAGGGACTTCCTGTTGTTTCATGGCAAACAGCTGTTCATCTGGAAAAGTTTCTTTGATTGACAGATTTTTTCAGCTGTTTCTCCATTCTTGAGCCTCGATAGATGATCTGCCACCTGATTCTCTGTTCCTTTCCTGTCTCTGATCTCCACGTCGAATTCTTGCAGAAAGTATCCAACGGATCAATCTGGGTTTGGCATCTTTCTTGTGATCAGATATTTGATTGATGAATGATCTGTGTAGACCACAACTTTGGGACCCAGCAGATAGGAGCGGAATATGTCAAAAGCGACACAACTGTGAGCAACTCCTTTTCAGTGGTTGTGTAGTTGAGTTGAGCTTCATTCAGAGTTCTGCTGGAGTAGTAAATGGTGTGGAAAATCTTTGCTTTGCGTTGTTCCCAAACTGCACCTACAGTAAACACTCACTCTAGCATCGCACATCACTTCAAATGGAAGGGTCCAGTCTGGTGCTACAATGATAGGGCAAGAAATCAGCTTCTGTTTTTAAGATCTCAAAAGCTTCCTGGCATTCTTTTGGAAGTTGAAACGCACATCCTTCTTCCAAAGATTGCTAAGAGGTTTTGCAATCTTGGAAAATCTTTGATAAATCTCCTTGTAAAAACCTGCATGTCCGAGAAGCTCCGAATCCCCTTTGACAGATGTTGGTGGAGGTAGTTTTTCAATTGTCTCTATCTTTGTTTTGTCTACCTCAATCCCATTTTGTGAGATCCGTGTCCAAGAAC
>SKCR01040953.1:0-74689 GCA_019454045.1 Zanthoxylum bungeanum | reverse complement strand
CGAAATGGATTCCATGTATAACAACTATGTTTGGATACTAGTTGTTGTACCACAAGGCATTATGCCTATTGGTACTTGTAATCGTCTTCAAGGAAGACATACATGGATGGCAACAACCAACGTACAAAGCTAGGCTTGTGACGGAAAGGTATCGTTATCAACATTCTGTTAATAACGGTTCAACCTTTTACCTGTTGCCATGGTAAATCCATTTTGAAGATGCTTGTAGATACTGCATATTTCATTTATGAAATGTGTCAGTTAATGATCAAAATCGCTTTCCTGAAAAGGAAACCTCTTGGAGGATGCTTACAACATCCTGACGATTTTGTATAACCGACAAACAAGGTTTGCGGGTTATTCGATCCATGTTTGGATTGAAGCAAGCATAAGGTTCTTGGAACTGTCGTTTTGAAATAATCATAATGGTTAATGATTTGATTCAAAACGAAATGATCTCTTGTGTATATAAGGGAGTTAGTGGGAGCGCACTGACAAGGAAATTCCCATAAAGCAATTGTTGAAAGCTTGGCTTTCATAGATATTCTCCGTAGAATTCTGGGGAGTAACAACCTTTATTCAAAGAATAAAGATCTACTGGGATAGATTTGGAGTTGTTAACACTCTCTGGAAATTGTACATTTAAAATGTACTTGATATGGTGTCTCATACGCTTTAAGCATATGGAGTCACAATCAGGACAATCCAAGTGATAGTCACTAGATTGAAGTTAAGGTCATCTGTTAGTATCTTAGAGAACTAAAGATGCTGTCTTAAACTATGGAGAAGGAGAACTTGAAGTGACTGGGATCACTACCGCAAGTTTCCAAACAGTTAAATACTGCGGTACTATAAAGTTTGAATAACGGGACAGTGAGCTGGAAATCTTCCGAGCAAGATACTGTTGCCGAATAAACAACAAATGCGGATTATTGCTGCAGCTGAGGCAGCAATAGAAGCCATTTGGGTCGGTAATAAATCTAATTAGATTAGATATAGTTCTGTTAGCAGCTGAGCTAGGCGTCAGCACAAGGCTAAAGAATTAAAGGTCTCATCGACGATCCAGATATATACTTCTATATCATCTGATTCATTCGGATCATACATCGTGGCGATGTGATGATGTATAATCGCGTCAGACGATAATCATGCAAATCCCTGACGAAAACCTTTTCTCAGCAATTTGAGCGAACCGTACATAGTTCGGGTGTTCGACACTTGAGTGACTGGCTATGTGCCAAGTGGGAGATTGTTGGATACATGACCCATAGCGTCACTATTTGTACAGATCATAGTGTTGTTGTACAAATTAACTATGTGACAAGGAAATTGCACTCTCATTATTTGTGATTAGATCACCTTAGATGTATAAATGAATAGAGGTCCCTATGATTAGTTCCTGGATTGAGATGATATGAGACAGTATCAGTCCACGAAGGATTAATCATTAAATATCCCTAGCCGGAGTATTATCGAGACTGGACATCGATAATGCGGAATAGGCTAGTATTGCACTTGTGCGCGTTGTGAGGGCACAACGGCATAGTTCTCATATATTTGGGTATTAGATACTCATGCAAGTGCGATAGGAGGTTGTGTTTCACCATCACCGATGTACGGGAAACAGCTTCGCTCTGGATAGACCCCTTGGAATCCCATTGGTATTATGACTATGTGTCTATGGGAGTCCGACATCAGGGTAGGTGTGTATGGTCTTAACCTGAGACTTGCACCGCTAATGCTTACGACAATCAGTATACTTTTGTTGAGGTCGTCTAGGACTCTAACCGGTTCTATGTACGCCGACTGCTGAGTATATTGAGAATCGTAGAGTATTGGGTGTGATGTCAAGACGGAAGTATCACTCCAGTCATAGTGGAGATGATGTCACACAAGATACGGTATTAGTGCTCTTAAGTGCTGGCCAGCCATCGGGATATTATGACAAGGTCATGTATATCCGATTATAGAGACTAGTTACCAGACATCCGATATGTGCTTCGGACGGGGCAGACACTTATCCAGCCCCAGCCCTAGCACGTGACTATCCGATACTGGCAGATATACACGATACTTGGTATACTACGCTTGATATAGATCTTAAATATTCATTAGATGAATATGACCGGAGAATTGGATAGACTTCGTGCTTTGCTAGAAGCCGATCTTGTCTCGTAAATCGGTAGAACGTAGTACTTGGTACGTACGTGATTCGGATATTCCGACGACCGTATTTACTGCCGAATTATCCGGGGATCTCATGGGTCGCTTCCCGATAATGCACCGATGACGCATAACTCGCACTCATTAATAATCTGGGATTATATAGAAGAAAGAGAAAATTAATCTATGATTAATTACGGAGATATTTTATCTGGGATAAAATATCGTCTAGAGAGAGATAACGATTAATTTGGAATTAATCGATAAATTAATATATTCGATATATTAAACGAAATTGGATTTTGACGCGGAATTAAAATTAGATTTTAATTCGGGCGAACGAATTAATTTAGAATTAATTCGTTAGCGACGTGAATAGTGAATTCGCTAGGCGTAATCATTTAATTACGACGCGACGGAAAACTCGCTAATTAGGAATTAGCGAAACCGAGCCCGAGTGTGATTGCGAGCGCATTCGTATTTCGAATTCGAGTGCGGCAACGCAAGTCACATCAAGCGTCAAATCATTCGTCACATCAAACGTCAAATCAAATGTCACTTTGAGTGATGTGATTGATTGATTGAAAGACCATATGTCACTTTAATAAAGTGAAATGAATAGTTGATGGTTTTAGGTGAAATAGTGTTGGTGGTTGAGAAAGCCATTTCCATTTGATTTTATTTAATAAATAAAATGGTAAATGCTTTGTATTTTCTTGGAAAATATATAAAGGTTTTTGGAAAATCTTTTATCAACCAATTACACTTTTCTCTCCTCCATTTCTCTCTCACAATACACGCCCAATGGGCTGTTTTTTCTTTCTTCTACACAGCTCACAGGCGTGAGCTTTAGGGAAGCAATGAGTGCGTTTTTGATGCAAAAACGCAAGTGCTAGCACACTTACGAGAGTTGCGAAGGTGTTAGGTAAGTCCACCCATGAGGCGGGACTCATCCGACGAAGTTTGGAGCTTCAAAATGAGATCCGATTCAGCTCAAACTAGTGAGCAAGACTGCTGCAGTTTGGGCATGAATGGCAGTGCGTTTTTGGCTCCATTCGCTTCAAATCGTCTCAACCGATCGATGTGAGTATTCCGCAACTTCGTCGATATGTATTCGCAATGTTTTTCATGCTTATAATCGATCCGGGACCTTAATAGAAACCAACACCGGTATACAAGATCCATATAGATGTTGGCTAAAGCACTTGGTCTTACCCTTCTTCTTTTAATTTTGTTATTCACCTTTTTGGTTTGTTATTTTTCATTTTTCACTTCACATTCATTCTATGTCAATGCTTGAGTGTTGCCTCTTGTGGTATATCGGATGGAAACCCATACATAAATTTCGTAGCGGAATCCGAATGGACTGTAGTGCGGTCTGTACTAGGGATACAACTCCACATACCGCTTGAGAAACTTTCATGCACGTGTTTCATTTTTTTGTTATTTAATTTTTGTGTTGATCAATTTTTTGTGTTTATTATTTTGGTATTTACTTACTGTATGTTATTTCATTCATTTACTTATGCATCGTTAATTAGTGCGCATGGGCTAATCGCATTGGATTAAAGGTCCGCAGTTTGAAGGAAATGCCTAAGGGCAGCCTTTACCATGATATTTGCCGCGCCGGACGAAGTACACTTGATTGGATGTGAAATACGTTCAACCGGGCATACGAGGTCCCATATAAATATCGGCATTGGTCTCATCTCTTTTCTCATTTTTGTTATTCGTTTCTTATCATTTCTTCATTTACTTATGCATTTTTATTTAGTGCGCATGGGCTAATCATGTTGGATTAAAGGTCCCCCGTTTGAGGGAAAAGCCTAAGGGCAACCTTTACCATAATATTTTGCCGCGCCGGGTATACAAGATCCCATATAGATGTTGGCTAAAGCTCTTGGTCGCACCCTTCTTCTTTTAATTTTGTTATTCACCTTTTTGGTTTGTTATTTTTCATTTATCACTTCGCATTCATTCTATGTCAATGCTTGAGTGTTGCCTCTTGTGGTATATTGGATGGAAACCCATACATAAATTTTGTAGCCGAATCCGAATGGACGACAGTGTGGTCTGTACTTGGGATACAACTCCACGTACGCATGTATTTTGTTTTATTGTTCGAACGCATTTCCAAACGCTACACGAATGCACATACAGTGAACAAACCTTTTTTCATCATATTTTATGCATGTTTTCCTCTTTGATCATTTCTTTTACATTATGCACTTGATTATCTGCCATGATTATTAATATTTCGATTATTATTGTTAATTTATATTATCACGTTTCTTTGTTTAATATACTTGTGGAATCATGCATTTGTTTTCATCTTTATTCATGTCTATAGGTGTGCAAAGTTGTGTGTTATTTGAATTATCTTGCATGTGTTGCATAAGACTTGGTTACATTATTGCATAAATCTGTTCATTACAATTGGCATAAGTAAGGGACCATTTCGAACCCAACGGTTTGAGGTCTTCCCTTGCGAGGGGTGAGTGCGGCCTTAAATCATTTCCCAGTTCACATTGGGTGGGGACTCCTTTATTCTTTGGTTTAGTCCCATGCGGGCTACTCCGTACTCCCAATGGGTAGCGAGCCCGGACAGCGTCGTCGTACCTCTGTACCATGTCTACAGTCTGGCGACTCCACTGGGGTTAGGGAATCAGCCTCGAAATAATGTCTTGTAATGTTTGTGATTTTTTCTTTAGTTAACCTTGACTCATATATTTTGCATACCCTTTCTTACCTTGATGGCATCATATATCGTGAAGTCGTTTTCGCTAGAAGCGGCGGATCATCATATGGTATCATCACTCGTTGGCACGTACCTTATGGTATAAAAAATGGTGCACTCACTTGGTCGCTCGAACCCTTGAGTGAGGAGACCTAGTTGTGGGCAACCCTTCACCCGGGGGAGCCTTTATCTATAGCTTTATAAGCCCACATGTGAACCATAGCTGTATGACCTATAGAATCCATCCATTATGCTTATGTTTGGGACCATCATCATTTGGATCAAGTTGGACTTCTCGTCATAAGATACGAACTTGTTGGGCCATTTAAACTGGAACGAGTTTATGTCTTATGACGATTGGGCCAAAAGCTTCTAAAAAGCCGATGGACCACTTTGTGTTTGGGCCCCATATCATTTGAAGTTGTTTAGCCACGTTATCGTAAAAGTGTAAACATGTTGGGCCTTTTTCAACTGGGACAAGTTTGCAAGCTCGCAATAATATGATTGAATGCTTTGAAATGATAATGGGCCAACTTGTATGAAAACCTTGATGGACTTAGAAGATCCATTCATAATATAAATATGCTAGAAGTATGAGTCCGACATCCACTGGATTTCATCAGGAAGGATACGCCTTGTTATGGCATATTTGTTTCCCTTGGATACCTCCAAGTTCATCCCCATGACCATGATTACCGAAGCACAATTCGTCATTTCTAGACAATGGCATGATCCAATAATAGGCTTAGTCCATGTTCTAAATGGGCGGTCTTTGTCTTTTACCGATGGAAAGGGACTGAGGTGACCAAGGTTCACCCCGTAGCATAGGAGAGAGCGATTTTATGTACCTTACATCGTTGCATAGAATAAGCCGTATCTAGAACCAAAAATAGACTGACCACGAGTGTGGGAGAAATAAGGTTGGAAGGATATATTCTGTTTTGATCACCACATGCATCTTATATATCTCATGCATCGCACGCATACATGTGCCATGCTAAATCGTAGTTTTAAGGCTGTCATAGATATCCGTTGGGTTAGAGAAGAAAGCAGACTTGTTAAGAAGAGGTTAGTGAGCATGAGTGTGTCAGTCAATGAAGGTTCCCGCCTGGATCAATTAGAGACCAAAGTAACCAAAATTACCAAGCAGTTGTAAGATTTGACCACCCATGTGGCCAGTTTGACCATACCCCATATAGCCAATAATAGGAAGTTCTGCAACCTGAATAGAAAGACCATTAGGGGACCTTCGGGGACCAAGCCCACTCCTTCTGAGGTCGCCCCTATCAGGAACAGGTGATTCTCCAATTTTGGTAAACCTTTGTCAGAGGTGTTTGAAGAGCTGAAAATGCAAGGACTCCTAAGTCCCTTAGAACATAAACCACTTACAAACCCTGTGCCACGCTACCTTGACCTAAACCTATATTGTTACCTCCACCAGCAAAAAGGCCATGAAACTGAAAAATGCACCCGCCTTAGGCATGAGATCCAGAACCTCATTAACGCCTATAAAATACCCGACCCGGAAAAAGAACAACCCAACGCACACAGAAACCATCCACCCACCCACATAATTAACTCCGGCCTACCCGACAGCATTTTCCTCCAAACTCACAACCACCAAGATTCCCGTATGAGGATATGGGACAACAGTAGTAAAGATGAAACAGAGCAGAAAGGGGAAAGTAGATGGGAAAAAGAATTACTACAGTTGGAGGATCTGATGTTCGAAGAAAGCAAGAAGACGGAAGAAAACAAAGTTGCAAATTATGGAGATGTTTGTTTTCCTGATCTTATTCAATTATGATCCCACATCCATTAATCATAAGACATTGATTTTGCCTACTTGTTCGAGCCTTTTCCTTAAAAGTTAAGCATCATTCTGATGATGAAATTGTTTGCTTTAGGGTGAAACCTTAAACACGATAAGTTTGTGATGTACTCTCATCCGATATTTTGAGTGGTTGATCTCGGCTAGACTCGTAAGCACTTAACTATAGGATCTTAGCAGTGAAAGCCTGAGTAGTCGGCAAGGTGACTAGTTGAAGAAATTGTGGATCGATGAATGACTGTTTGCTTAGATGTTTATCCCGATTTGTTTGTGTTATGATGTGTGGTATGGTTGAAAATAAAAAGAAAAGTCTCAAAATAAGTAAATAAATAAATAAAAACCACATATAACCGATAAGCATGAAGCTACCCATGGTCGAGTATTAGGACCACCATGAGGAGAAATGCTACCTTAAAGGGTAGGTGTATTGAAAAAAAAAACACCATACCATATTGAGTACAGAAAAGCAATTGTAGAGCATAATTGAGATATATAGGTTGGTTTGACCCATTGATCCTATCTTTTGAAACAAAATCATTGAGTTGGCTAACCTAAGGATCAAGCTGTAAAAGAACCTTGGCACACACACACTTTGAGTCTGGTTAAGATCATTAATTCAAACACTCGGATTTGAGTTGCATCAAGTGCTTTGAAGGTTCCCTGGTTTCAATACTAGGCATTCTTGAGGGCAATAATATGTATAACTATTGGGACTATTTTGTAGCATGTAATATAGTATGTTGATATGGAACGTCACATCACGTGATCCATCTTGACCTAGTGCAAGCAGCGAAGAATAAAAAGCTAAACCAAAGCAAAGAATAGAAAGCTAAACCAAGTCTGGGGGCGACCAGTCTACCACCTCATAAATCAGGGACATGACGAGATATAGAGTCATGGGACCAAAGAAAACTGAGCAATCAACAGAGTAGAATTGACAAAAGGAAACCATAAGCAGGCCCTGGGGGTGATCAAAGACTTTTGTAGGCAAGAAGCACCGAGGAACACAAAGAAGACCTAACCCATCGGAATAGGAAATACATCCATGCATACATGCATACAAGTCACATACACATAATTTTTGTTTTTTCTTCACAGGTTTTTGAAGAAAGAAAAGGAAAAGCGGCAAAGACGAGCAAGCCGGGAATGAAGAACAACCTCGGGAATGAGGACAATCAACTCATCGGGAATGAGGACGAGTAAGCCGGGAATGGCGCTCCGGGAATGGAGCATAACCTCAGGAATGAGGATGAGCAAGCCGGGAATGGCACTCCGGGAATGGAGCATAACCTCGGGAATGAGGATGAGCAAACCGGGAATGGCGCTCCGGGAAAGGAGCATAACCTCGGGAATGAGGATGAGCAAGACGGGAATGGGGCATAACCTCGGGAATGGGGATGAGCAAGCTGGGAATGACACTCCGGGAATGGAGCACGATTCGGGAATGGACCACCACCATCACATCAGCAACTCCTCGGGAATGGACCACCACCATCACATCAACAACTCATCGGGAAAGAGGACTAGCAAGCCGGGAATGGCGCTTCGGGAATGGAGCATAACCTCATGAATGAGGATGAGCAAGCCGGGAATGGCGCTCCGAGAATGGAGCACGGTCCGGGAATGAACCATCACATCAGTAGCGGTCCGGGAATGGACCACCTCTCACAAAGTAATGATTCGGGAATGGACCAGGGGTTGAAGCACCTCACCACCAGATCAACTTAGTTTGAAGCATCTCAAAACAATAGGTAAGTTCAGCGACAGCTGGCGAGCCAAGTAAGTAAAAATATGTGTATAACTTTGATAGGATTGTCACTGTTACACACTGCACAAGCCCATCAAAGTGGGAGCGACTGTAGGCACTGTATTTTTGCATGAATCCCGATGATGAGCCTCGTATGAAGACACTACCCGATAAGTTACGGAAGTCGCGGGAAACGGGCGTCGGAAGGGAAAATTCAAAAATTAATACATTATCAATTTAATTCATTTTTTTTGCCTCGGGTTCGCTCAATTGATCTCTGTTTCAAATATTAGTCTCGGCCCAAAACCTATGCAACCCACAAAGGGCCACACGCCCAAGCCCACATCACAAAACCCAAGCCCAATCCAAAATATTCAAATCACATTTAACACATGTAAAAAATCCCTCTCAAATCCCCTTCCAAATTAAAAATATCTTGAAATCCCCACCAAAAATACATAATATTCTTTCCCTAAATAAATTAATTAAATACAACCAATTTATTGCTTGATTTGTTTCCTTTTGAAAATCCATGCACATGAGAAACCCTAACATGCAACTATAAAAGATAACATATTCCAAACCTAAACACCTCTCTCTGGACTCACTCATACGGAATTCACAAACAAATACACCCTCATCCTCTCCTTCATCTCTCTCACACCATTTCTCTCTCTCAAACTAAAAACAAAAAAATATAAACCCTAAAAAACCTAACTCTCTCTCTAAACCTCTCGGCAATCAACAACATAAAAAAAACCTAGCTAACTCTCGGCCTCTCTTCATGTAACGCACAAACACAGCATCCACCAAACCAGGTCACCATCAGCGTAAACAACCAGCCAGCCAACCGAATAAAACAAAGCCAACATAAAAAAACCTTCACTGACCAGACCGATAACAAAAACCATTATCTCTCTCTTCTCTCTTGGCCCTTCTCTCCTCTCTTCTCTCTTCCTCCATCTTCTCTCTCTCTTTCAACAACTGACAGACACAAACCCTAAGGAATCATCTTCTCTCCACTCTCTCTTCTCTTACACACATACCCTTCTCGGCACCATAACCTACTCTATCATTCACCATAAAATAAACAAACCTAAACATCTCTCTCTGACTCACTGAATAAGCGCACTGCCATCACACACACATGTCCCTTAAACACTCACACACATAGCCCATAAGCCACACATACACCTTACAAACAAAGGAAGCCATAACCCCCATGCAGCCCTACACGTAACACAACAACTAAACCCACAAAACACACGACACCACCAACAAAAAGAAAACAAACCACTGCCGACAAACTGACTCACAAACTAGACCAAGACCCCACTGATCAAACAAATAAATTCAAGCCACTAGCAGCCCTAAACCGACCAAACAGTAACAATAAAATTGCCTACCAACCAAACAAACAAAGCCCCTGACCAAAAACTAAACCATAAAACCGAGTCCAGAAGCAGCCCTCCATGTGAACAAAACAAAAACAAAATGTGAAAATAGTCACCAAAACAGTTCCTAAAACGGTCCAAATCTGACACAAAAAACAGCCCCTAAACCAAGAGTAAACCAGTCCAAAAACAGTCCAAAAATCATCCAAAACCGACCCAAAAAACCACAGAAAAATAACAAGAAAAACAGAGAAAACAACAGCCCAAAATAGCGAAACAGTGCATAAAAGCATTGAACCAGCGAACCAGAAAAATAGCGAAGCGTTAACCCCTCCGGCGATGTCCAAACGCACTCCCGAGAAGTGACTTAAAAGGTAAGACCTGAGGGCACCCTTTGCTATTTATTTATCTTTTCAGTTAGTTATTGTTTGTTCATTCGCATGCATCATTATGTTCCACGTCTATTTTTATTTATATTGGGTTGATGATTGCGTGCTATCTCTTTGTTGGGTTTCTATTAAGTCCTAAGGATCAATTCAAGCAAGAAATCATGTGTGAATACTCAAACAAAGTACGGCGGAATCATACTTACATTGATCGGATTTTGATGCGATGAACACAAGCCCTTTGCTCCCTTGAAGCTCTCGGCTTTCTCCCTTTTGTGCTCCTTGTGATTTTCGGTCACCACCTCCATGGAAGCTCCAAGCTCTAAGCTTTATTTGGTGATTCCATGCTCACAAGTTGGTTTCCCTATCACCTTTGTATGTCCTCTTTTGAGTGCTAGCTCTTGGTGATTTTTGCCACAAAAATCACCATCTTCATCCTTGAACATTCGTCCATGGAAGAAGAAAATTGAGAGAGGGAGAAAATGGCACAATGTCGTGAGGTTGGAGGAAGGAGAAAGAGAAGAATGTGTTGTGTATTTGTTTTCTAAGAACAAAAACAATTACCAAATTCAAAATTTGGTATAAGACTTTTAAAGTCTTCCAACCACCTCCATCAACTATTCACATCAAAAGTGACTAGACATCACTTCACTCAAAGTGATGTGACTTCCATCACTTGATTGACTAGTGATTTGACGCTTGATGTGACTTGTGGGCCGCACTTGAATTCGAAATGCGAGTGCACCCGCAAATACTCCCGGGCTCGGGTTCGCTAATTCCAAATTAATGAATTTTCCGTTGCGACATAATTAAATAATTATGCCTAGCAAAATCAATATTCATGTCGCTAACGAATTAATTCAAAATTAACTTGTTCGACCGAATTAAAATCTAATTTCAATTCCGCCTCGAAATCCAATTTCGTATAATATATCGAATATATTATTTTATCGATTAATTCCAAATTAATCGTTCTCTCTCTTTAATTAATATTTTATCCCAGATAAAATATCTCCGTAATTAATCCCAGATTAATTTTCTCTCTCATTTAATTAATCACAGATTAATAAAGTGCGAGTCATACATCATCGGTGAATCTTTAGGAAGCGACCCATGAGATCCCCGGATATGTTGGCAGTAAATCCGGTCGTCGGACTATCCGAAAACGTACGTACCTAGTACTACGCTTTTACCGATTTACAAGACATGGTTGGCTTCTAGCAAAGCACCGTTCCTACCCAATTCTCCAGAAATATTCTTACTGGAATATGTGCTCTATATCAGGCGTAGTATACGTAGTATTGCGTATTTCGATCCAGCATCGGATGTCACGGGCAAGGCCTGGGGCTGGAATCATGTCTGCCTCATACGAAGCACATATCGGATCTATGGTAACTAGTCTCTATAATCGGATAAACATGACTTAGTCATAATATCCCGATAGCTGCAGCATATAAGAGCACCAGTTCCGTATCCTACGTGATCATCATCTCCACTATGACTGGAGTGATACTTCCATCTCGACATCACACCCAATACACTACGATTCTCAATATACACAGAAGAGGCATACACAGAACCTGTTAAAGCCCTGGATGACCAAAACCAAAGTATATGATTGTCGCAAGTATTAGCGGTGCAAGTCTCAGGTTAAGACCAAATACACCTACCCTGATTCGGACTTCCATAGACACATAGTCATACTACCAATGGAATTCGAGGGGTCTATCCAGAGTGAAGCTGTTTCCGTACCATCGGTAAACACAACCTCCTATTACACTTGCATGAGTATCCTATACCCAAATAGATGAGAACTATACTGTTATGCTCTCACAACGCGCATAAGTGTAATACTAGTATTTTACGCATTATCGATGTCCAATCTCGATAATACTCTGACTAGGGAAATTTAATGATTAAACCTTTGTGGATTGATACTGTCTCATATCATCTCAATCTGGAACTAATCATATGGACCTTCTATCATTTATATATCTCGGTAATCTAATTACAAATGACAGAAGAGCAATTGCCTTTGTCACTTAGTTAATTTGTACAACAACACCATGATCTGTACAAATAGTGATGCTATGGGCCATAATCGTCCAACACTCTTGCGGTATATCAGATGGAAACCTAGACATAAATTCCGTAGCCGAATCCGAAACTCCATGTACCGCTTGAGATGGTAGTGTGGTATGTACTTGGGATACAACTCCATGTACCGCTTGAGAAACTTTCATGCACGTGTTTCATTTTTTTGTTATTTAATTTTTGTGTTCATCTATTGTTTGTGTTTATTATTCCGTTATTTACTTACTGTATGTTATTTCATTCATTTACTTATGCATCGTTAATTAGTGCGGATGGGTTAATCGCATTGGATTAATGGTCCCCCGTTTGAGGGAAATGCCTAAGGGCAGCCCTTACCACGATATTTGCCGCACCGGATGAAGTACACTTGATTGGATGTGAAATACGTTCAATAGGGCATACGAGGTCCCATATAGATGTCGGCCTTGGTCGCATCTCTTTTCTCACTTTGTTATTCATTTCTTATCGTTTCTCCTTTTACTTATGCATTGTTATTTAGTGCGCATGGGCTAATCATGTTGGATTAAAGGTCCCCCGTTTGAGGAAAATGCCTAAGGGCAGCCTTTACAATAATATTTTGCCGCGCCGGGTATACAAGATCCCATATGGATGTTGGCTAATGCTATTGGTCGCACTTTTCTTCTTTTAATTTTGTTATTCACCTTTTGGATTTGTTATTTTTCATTTATCACTTCGCATTCATTCTATGTCAATGCTTGAGTGTTGCCTCTTGTGGTATATCGGATGGAAATCCAGACATAAATTCTGTAGTCGAATCCGAATGGACGGTAGTGCGGCCTGTACTTGGGATACAACTCCACGTACCGCTTGAGAAATATTCCCGCACATGTTTATGTCATTTTAGATACTCGAATGTACAAGCATTATGTCCTGTCATACATGATATCACATCATGTTTGAACGCATTTACGAACGCTAATCGAACGCATGCATCCGGCATTATCCAGTTCGAACGCATTTCTGAACGCTACTCGAACGCATGTATTCTGTTTTATTGTTCGAATGCATTTCTGAACGCTACACGAACGCACATACAGTGAACAAACATCTTTTCATCATATTTTATGCATGTTTTCCTCTTTGATCATTTATTTTACATTATGCACTTGATTATCTGCCATTATTATTAACATTTCGATTATTATTGTTAATTTATATTATCACGTTTCTTTGTTTAATATACTTGTGGAATCATGCATTTGTTTTCATCTTTATTCATGTCTATGGGTGTGGAAAATTGTGTGTTATTTGAATTATCTTGCATGTGTTGCATAAGACTTGGTTACATTATTGTATAAATTTGTTCATTACAATTGGTATAAGTAATGGACCATTCTGAACCCAATGGTTTGAGGTCTTCCCTTGCGAGGGGTGAGTGCGGCCTTAAATCATTTCCCAGTTCACACTAGATGGTGACTCTTTTATTCTCCGGTTTAGTCCCCCGCGGGCTACTCCATACTCCCAACGGGCAGCGAGCCCGAACAGCATCGATGTACCTCTGTACCACGTCTACAGTGAGGCACTTTGATTCTGAAGTGAGGTTGGTGTCTCCTTACCACATGCACTACCCGAAGTTTAACAAAATCAGGCTGAGAGCGTGGGCGAGTGATGGTCCTGCTATCAATTGGAAGATGGTCAAGAAGTATGCTACTGAAGGAACTATTCCTCTAAGACTGGTGGACTTGAGTCTGAATTAGTACTGTAGAGATGATACATCCATTCAGCCTCTCTCATATGGAAAATACTCCCTCGAAACTATTAAACATCATCGGAGCCTGGGAGAAAAAGCTCTAGCAAACTTAAAGGCAATTCTTTGTGCCAAAGTGGCTTTAAACCGGATAAAGGGGGGTAGGTAGCTCAAAGGCTCATCCAAAGCCAAAGAAGAAGAAGACTACTACTCTGGAGATAAAGAGGAGTATGGTGAATGGTCATAAGCCTTCGTTTACCCACATTGAGCCGAAAGAGGAATTCGTGAAGGTAGTATGGGTGGGTAAAATTCACCAATGCATGTGAGTATGAACAGACTTAATTTTCTAAGTCTGACTGACCTATTTTTCTTTACAACGACTCGGGAGGAATAAACTAAAAAAGATCTCAATCGGTCAATTGCTAGAAACGAGGCAATTGAAAAGTCAAGAGATAAGTTATCTAAGGTAACACCTTCCTTCTTTAAGGCTGCGATTCCTACCTTCACTGTTCTGGTTCAAAGCATCCTCGAGCACGATGTTGATTTTCACATGCTATGTCTTCTTTCTAGTGTTCCGGTGGATGACACTTTTGAGAGCACTCTATTCTCACTTCAAATTGCTTTGATTCCTCCAGAATGACCATATCGACAGTCCACGGATGTTCCTCGAACATCAGGATACATGTCAGAGATGGACATATCGAGGGCTGTTGATGGAGCTGTTTGAGGTGTTTCTGAGGTTGCTGAGCTAGTCACTGAGGCAACTTCCCAATCCTAAATTTGTCTACTTCTACTGCGAATTAGGGATCTTTTGAGGCAGTCTTATAACACAGATAGCGGCTCCGGTTTCTCCTGCATATAAGGCTTCGGGTAGACTTTCGAACCTTCAAAAAGAGTGCCAAAGAGGAAGGCCATAAGAACTCTAGCTAATGAGGCAGCTTCGAAAGTTTATAGGGGTGTCCGAACCCACTTCTACTCCGATTGCATATACATTATTAACTTAACTTGTGTCTTCCTTGTTGTGTTTTGCCTTATGTTTTTTCTAACATTGTTTTCATTTTTGCAGGCAAGAGTGGTTGACTAATTATTGAAATTATGTCACTCTCCGATACTGGAGAAAAGTCTTCAGCTTCTATTAACACTGGAGTGGGGCCATCAGCTCTTATCGATGTTGGGGAGAAGACTCCTACTCTCGTATCCTCTCCAACGTTCTCTATTTCGGGGTAAGAACAACCAAAGTGGGGTGAACTTCGAGAGTTTTCAAAGATGATTATGAAGAGGACAAGCCACCTCTATTATTTTATCGTCCTCTCTATATACAAGAGGAAGATCTGGGGATCTAGAGACCGGCCTTTTTGAATCCAAATTGAACCATTATAAGGAGGAGTAGGGCACTCTGGGATGACCTCGTTACTTGCTTTGGATTGCTTCACGACCTCTACATTATAGGGTATGAGTTTTACCTCTGAGGTCGGTGTATAGATGACCTATACTATGACAGTGGTTAGTAATCTTATGCCTTATTCCCCTTAAGTATTTGGTTGAAAAAATTTCTAAGTCTTTTAACTTGTGATTTGCAGCCCATCCATGATGTGATCCAAACCATGTCTGATCGGGACAAGAAGATAATTTCCCTTATACAAGATAAGAATACATGGATGGACTTGGTCATTCAGTAATAGAAGTCTGTCCTGAATAGTAAGACCATTGTCACTAAACTGGAGAATGAAGTGACAAAGCTCCAAGAGTTTTTTAATGTCAGAGACTCTGAGCTTCCAGAAGCCCGGAGCTCACTGAACTACATTAAGGAAAAATTGGCTTCTGCCGAAGCTAAGTCAGACCGACTGAAAGAATATTCTATTCTACTCAAGGCCAAGTTGGTAGATTCATAGAAACAAAGGCAAAACTCTGATGATGCTATTGACTGGTTGTCAATCAGAGTCAGAAGCTTAGAAGATGAACTTGCCTCTCTCCTATCTATATTAATATTGGAGTTGGTGCTTGGAGCGCTAATCTGAATAACGCATTGTACATTATATTTTATTATTTCTTGATGAAATAAATACATTTTCATTTCAACATTTACTAATGTAAATGTCATTATGCATATTAAATTGATATATATAATATATATATATATATATATATATATGTGCTCTGAATGACATCGACCTTAGAATGTTCATGTGGTAATATTGGAGACTGAGTGTTCCGATATTGAGATAGTATTACTATTATAAATTATTCTTAAAGTAAATATTCCTAGTCGTTGGTTTCGGAATACGGTCGAATTCCTATAACCTATAAGACTAGCACATATCGTATATTGGAATTTAAGTTCCAATGATTTAACCCAATGTATCATCAGCAAGTGAAGCTCTATAGACATGTAGGTATTCGTTGGAGCGAATACTAAATGACTCACAGGTGATTCCTAATAGTTGAAAGTACACACCACCGTCAATAGGAATCTCCTCAAGTCGAGTAGCATATGTGATCCTTTGACTATAGAATAACATTGATTTTGTTTGTGATCCGCCACACTTTGATGCCATATATGTCAGAGACTTTTCATGGTCTGATAGCTAGATGGTCGTTGGGTGTGGAACGATACACTTGTTAATCAAATGCGTATCAAGATAGGATCTGTCAGCCCGTATGTGTATCATAAGAGGTTTAGGTATCCATGTGAGTAAGTCATGATTCTTAAGACTTTGGCCAAAGCCGATCACCTAGGGTGGATCACATATATCATAAATGGTGTTCTGATTAGTTGTAAGGAATCGTGGACATGTCTGTTGGACAAAATGACCCATAGCGTCAGTATTTGCACAGATCATTGTGTTGTTGTAGCAAATTAACTATGTGACAAGAAAATTGCACTCTCATCATTTGTGATTAGATCACCATAGATATATAAATGAAGAGAGGTCTCTATGATTAGTTCCTGGACTGAGAATGATATGAGACAGTATCAGTCCCCGAAGGATTAATCATTAAATATCCCTAGCCGGAGTATTATCGAGACTGGAGATCGATAAGGCGGAATAGGCTAGTATTGCACTTGTGTGCGTTGTGAGGGCACAACGGCATAGTTCTCATATATATAAGTATTGGATACTTATGCAAGTGCGATAGGAGGTCATGTTTCACCGATGGTACGGGAAACAGCTTCGCTCTGGATAGACCCTTCGGAATCCCATTGGTATTATGACTATGTGTCTATGGGAGGCCGAAATCAAGGTAGGTGTGTATAGTCTTAACCTGAGACTTACATCGCTAATACTTACGATAATCGATAGACTTTGGTCTTGGTGGTACAGGGCTTTAACTGGTTCTGCGTACACCACTTCTGGGTTTATCAGAGAGTCGTAGTGTATTGGGTGTGATGTCAAGACGGAAGTATCACTTCAGTCATAGTGGAGATGATGTCACGTAGGATACGGTATTAGTGCTCTTAAGTGTTGCGCAACCATCGGGATATTATGACTAGGTCATGCATATCCAATTATAGAGACTAGTTACCAGACATCCGACATGTGCTTCGGACGGGGCAGACACTTATCCAGCCCCAGCCCTAGCACGTGACTATCCGATACTGGGCCGATATGCACAATACTACGGTATACTACGCTTGATACATATCTATATATTCCTGTAAGAATATTTCTGGAGAATTGGGTGGGCATGGCGCTTTGCTAGAAGCCAACCTTGTCTTGTAAATCGGTATAAACGTAGTACGCGATACTTACGTGTTCGGATAGTCCGACGACCGTATTTACTGCCAACATATCCGGAGATCTCATGGGTCGGTTCCTGAAGATTCACCGATGACGTATGACTCGCACTTTAATTAATCTGGGATTAATTCGATGAGAGAGAAAATTAATCTGGGATTAATTACGGAGATATTTTATCTCGGATAAAATATCGTTAAAGAGAGAGAACGATTAATTTGGAATTAATAGATAAATTAATATATTCGATATATTATAACGAAATTAGATTTCGACGCGGAATTGAAATTAGATTTTAATTCGGCTGAACGAATTAATTTAGAATTAATTCGTTAGCGACGTGAATAGTGAATTCGCTAGGGGTAATCATTTAATTACGACGCAACAGAAAATTCGTTAATTTGGAATTAGCGAACCCGAGCCCGTGATTGTTTGCGAGCGCATTCGCATTTCGAATTCGAGTGCGGCCGCAAGTCAAATCAAGCGTCAAATCGCAAATCACATCAAGCGTCAAATCACATGTCACTTTGAGTGATGTGACATTTGAGTGATTGATGTGAGTTGATTTGTGTTGATTGACAAGCATTTATGCTTTGCTTTGGAAAAAGATTTGGGTATATATGTTTTTATTTATTTTTGGAAAATAAATCAAACCTATTTACTTTTTCTTTTCCCCCTCTCTCTCCTCTGTACACGTTTTTGCTCATTTGGAGCCAAAACTTCTTCATCTTCTCTCTCGGTCTTGGACCGATTTCTTCATCTCTTTCTCTGGTTTGACCGAAAGAAATTGGAGAAGCAATGATCTTGTTACAAGATCCAGTATGTGCTAGCACACACTGGAGGCATCCTAAGGTGATAGGGAAGTGAGTTTCGTGAGCTTGAAGCTTGAAGCTTGGAGCTTCAATGGTGTCCATCAATGTTGAACCTTGGAGAAGCCGAACCAGCACCCCCGTGCAGCCCCTACCACGCGCAGCTCACTGCCGAGCAAGGAGAGCAGTTCGTGGTTCCATCTTTGTTGCATCTCTACCGATCAATGTGAGTTATTCCTCCGCACCTCCTTTGATATGTATTCAACTCGTTTATGCATGATTTATGATCCTTGGGACTTGATTGAAACTCAACAATGGTATCTTGAGCCATTTGTGCATAAAACGTTTTTAGGGTTCTTGAGCAAAATTTGGGCTTTTTGATTTAAGCATGATTTTGACAAATTGTTTGTTTAAGAATGTTTGTATATGAATAACTTAGAGTTATATGTAATCAATTTGAAGAAAAATTAATTGGATTGATTTTCCCCAATTTGCTTATTGTTGGCCAAAACTTTAATTTGGGTAAACTTGATTTTGAGCATGTTTAATGAAATTGGATGAATTAGAATGCTTAAATGTTGTTTAATTGATGATTGATTAGATCAATTTGATGAAAAGTGTTTGGAACAATTTTCCCCCAATTTGCTTGTGATGGCCGAAAATATGAACCCTAATATTGTCTTTGATTTTTGATTTTTTGTTCATTGGATGACTTGCAAATCATTTGGGATGTTGAATTTATGTTTAATTTGGTTCAATTGGATTGAATTTGATTTGGGCATAATTTCCCTCTTTGGCCGAGACACTTGAAGCATGAAATTGGTTTGATTTTGATCAAATTATGTTGGACATGATTCATTGATGTTAAGCATGATTAATTGGACAAATTTAGTGTTTTGGAAACTTTGATTTGGGTAATTAATAATGCTATACACTTTAGGTAATTTAATTGGAAAATTTGGAATTTTTGAAATTAAATTATTGGGCCTTAAAATTGGATTTGGGCTTTTAAAGTTGTTATTGGGTTTATTGGACTTTGTTGTACAAAGTTGGTTTAGGCCAAAATTGGTTGGATCCAATTAGGCCCAAAACCGCTTCCAAAAGGCCAAATGCGACTAATGAACCTTTAACGTTTAATTGGGCCTAATGGGCCTAAATTAATTTATGGGCTTATGGGGTAACTCCCGGATTGGATTTTGGTTATTCGGTTTGACCCGAGTTGACCAAAAGTCCACGCCTCAGAAATTAATTAAAAGCCCATTAGACTTTAATTAAATTAATATTGGATATTATCGGGGCTTTGAGACCCGTAACGATTAATTTGGAATTAAGTCGTAAAGGTTTATTTTATAAAGTGTAATATTTAATTTGGAATTAATAATGAATTAGAATTAAATACGTATTAAATTGGATTTAATCATGTAATTTAATTTTATTTGGAAATCGTACTTTGAGTACGTGTTCGCAATACGAGTTTGACTCGAACAAAATCAAATCTTGTTTGAACATTGGATGATCACTAATTATCAGATTAATTAATTTGATTAGATTGATTGATAACATGCTTGTATGAATACATGGTTGTGATGTTGATATGTATATATCGGAGGATATTAGTCGGGTGGGGCGTTTTTGGAAATTGTAATAAATTTGATTTATTATTGGACCTCGTGTCCAGCCATTATCAACCTCCTATTCTTTGTATTCTCTTCTCTCACCTATTCCCCTCAATGTAAATGAGGTTTCTGTTAGACATTATGTCCCATAGCGTCACTGTTTGTAAATGATATTGTATTATTGTACAAAATTAACTATGTGATAATGAATTGCCTTTTGCCGTTTTGTAATTATATTTACTTTGATATATAAATGGCGAAAGTCCATATGATTAGTACCGGATTGAGATATAGACAGTATCAATCCATAAAGGTTTAATCATTAAATATCCCTAGTCGTAGTATTATCGAGATCGGACATCGATAATGCGGAATAGACTAGTATTGCGCTTGTGCACGTTGTGAGGGCACAACGGCATAGTTCTCATATATTTAGTATTGGATACTTATGCAAGTGCGATAGGAGGTTGTGTTTTACCGATGGTACGGAAAACAGCTTCGCTCTGGATAGACCCCGCGGAATCCCATTGGTAGTATGTCTACGTGTCTATGGGAGGCCGCATCAAGGTAGGTGTATATGGTCTTACTCTGAGACTTACATCGCTAGTACTTGCGACAATCGGTAAACTTTGGTTTTGGTGGTTGGGGACCTTAACCGGTTCTGTGTACACCTCTTCTGGGTTTATCGAGAATCGTAGTGTACTGGATGTAATGTCAAGATGGAAGTATCGCTTCAGACATATGGAGGCGATGATCACGCAGGACACAGAACTAGTACTCTATAAAAGGTTGCAACCGTCGGGACAATATGACCAGGTCAGGATTGTCCGATTTAAAGAGACTAGTTGCTTGATGTCCGATATATGTTTCGTACGGGGCAGACACATCTCCAGCCCCAGGCCTAGCATGTGATCATCCGATACTGGATCGATGTACGCAATACTACGGTATACTACGCTTGATACAGATCTTATATTCCTATAAGAATATTTCTGGAGAATTGGGTAGGCATGGCGCTTTGCTAGAAGCCAACCTTGTCTTGTGAATCGGTATAGACGTAGTACGAGGTACGTACGTGTTCGGATTATCCGACGACCGGATTTACTGCCAAAATATCCGGAGATCTCTTGGGTCGCTTCCTGAAGATTCACCTATGATATTTGATTCGGACTTAATTAATCTTGGATTAATTACGGAGAAACTTTATCTCGGATAAAGTGCCTAGTTTAGAGAGAGAACGATTAATTTGGAATTAATCGACAAAATTATTATATTCGATATAATAATCGAAATTCGATTTCGACGCGAAATTAAAATTAGATTTTAATTCGGGCAAACGAGTTAGTTAAAATTAATTCGTTAGCGACGTAAATAATAATTTCGCCAGGCGCAATTATTTATTTAAATTCGGTTTAATTAACGTCGCGACGTAAGCTCGGTATTTCGGAAATATCGAACCCGAACGCGTGAGTGGACGTGGGCCCACTTTCATTGGGAAACGTGTGGGGCCCACATGACACATGTCATTACATTGCATGGTGTTAGTGTACAAAACACTCTATGGCATTGCATGGTGATAGTGTATAAAACACTCTATGGCATTGCATGGTGATAGTGTACATTCACTCAATTGGTTTGCATGGAGTTTGAGTGTTGGACACTCTAAGCCATTGCATGGTTTGTGTCATAGATTTATTATTAATTTAATAAATTATGGCATAAATATAAATTGATTTTTGGTAAAACAAAAAAATCAATCACACAATTCTCTCTTCTCTCTCAAATTGCCGAAACTTCACCATTGAAGGGCAAAGGAAGATTTGATCTTCCATTCTCCATTTTTGCTAGCACAAGCAAGGGATCAAAGGAGGTGATAGGGAAACCATCAAAGAGCTTGGAATACAAAAGCTTGGAGCTTCAAGTCTTCTTCTTCCCTTGGCCGAAACCAACCAACCAACTTGGAGCTTGGAGATTCAAAGGTTTTGTTCATCTTCTTCATCACATAACTTTGTAAGTATGATTCCGCTCCGCCATGCTTCAAGTCTTTTATATATATTCATTTTAGTATTTCATATGCTTAATCTTTGTTTGGGACCTATATAATAGAAACCAACAATGGTATCATTGAGCTAGGTTTAAGCATGAAATACTTTAGGTTAAAATTTGGGTAAAATTGATTGAAGCATGTTCTTGTGAAATTTGATGAATGAGTATGCTTATATCTATGTTAAATGACATAATATGAAATCAATTTTATGAAAAATGCATTGGATGATTTTTCCCCAAATATTGCCTTGGCCGAATGGTGTGATGAAATTGATTGAAGCATGTTCTTATGAAATTTGATTAATAAGTATGCTTGCATGTATATAGAATGATGATACATGGAATCAATTTTATGAAAAATGCATTGGATGATTTTTCCCCAATATCTTGACCTTGGCCGAATGATATGGTGAAATTGATAAAAGCATGTTCTTGTGAAATTTGATTAATAAGAATGCTTACATGTATATAGAATGATGATACATGAAATCAATTTTATGAAAAATGCATTGGATGATTTTTCCCCAATATTTTGACCTTGGCCGAATGTAATCTTGCATTTGATGTATTGGAATTTTTTGTGTTTAAGTTCATTGGATGACTTAGAACGTATACGGGACGTAGATTAGTAATTCAATCGGATTGAAAAACAAATCGACACAAAAAACTCACCTTGGCCGAATCAACAAGGACATGAAATGGAGTTGATTTTTTGATAAAATTAATGTTGGACATTTATTTTGCAAAATACATGATTAATAAATTAAATGGGTATTTTTGAAATATTTGATTTAATGTATTAATCTTGGTATTACACTTTAATTAATTGGACTTTAATGTTTGGAATATTAAAATTTAATTAATGGGCTTTAATAATTTAATTGGGCCTTATGGGCTTAAAATGGTTTTATGGCACTTAAGGGTGATTCCTTATTTGGGCTTGGTAATTGGGTTTGACCCACATTGACCAAAGCCCAAGCCTTAATAAATCAATTCTAAGTCCATTTGACTTGAATTAAATTCAACATTGGATGTTAGTTGGGCTTTGAGGCCCAATAAGATTAGATTTAGAATCTAAGTCTTTAAAGCACATTAAAAGTGTAAACATTTAATTTGGAATTAAATGAATGAATTAGTATTGAATACGTATTAAATCAGATTTAATAAGTAGTTCGATATAATTCGCGAATTCGTACCTTATGTACTTATTCTCAATAGAGTTGGACTCGCGCAAAAATCAAACCGTTGTTTGAACATTGGATGATCACTTAAACAAAGACTAATTAATTGGATTAGATTGGTTGTAAAAGCATGTCTTGTTTGAATATATATGTATGTGATGAATGAATAGTGTATATCGGATGGATATTAGAAGGGAAAGGGTAATTTTAGAAATTATTGTAAATTTGGAATTTATAAATTGGACCTGCGTGTCCAGCCTTATCTCTTTATCTCTTTGTATTCTCTTCTCACCTAATTCCCCTCAATGTAAATGAGGTTTCTCTTATTGTATTATGTAATTGGGTAGTAGTAGAATAGTGCTAGCGGGGAGAGAGAAAGGGAGTGATTTGTTCTAGGAACAAGTTGTTTATATATCCATCCGCATATCACTATTAATTTACTTTACGCGCTTTATGATGTTTTAGAAGCATGCTTAAGGGTGTATGATGATGAGACCTAACAAAGATAAATAAATTGGTTGCCAATTACGCGAAAATCCCTCAATTTATATTAAGCGAATATCCTTCCATTGAATGATTCTTGTTCAAGATCCGAAATTGGCATTGGTTTGTTTTTGACCAAAGTCAAGACCTTTGTCAATCAAGGATGTACTTGAATCATGAGAGTTTTGTTGCATATCGGTGTCTTGTCCAAATCGTGATTTTTATTGGCCAAAGTCAAGGTCACTTTTTGTCCAATGACATTGATTACGAAACTTTCCTCGTCAATGGGTCCCGCTTAACTGGAATCATTAGGTTTGTTTTTGGCCAAAGCCATGGCCTAGATGATTCGGAGGATAGGGTTAGGAAAATGTATCGGATACATTGACATTATACGTATGTTTCGGACTTGGATGTCCACCTAACCGGATCTAGGAATTGGATGAGATCCAATTGATCATAGAGATCTACCTAAGTTAAATAGCATGCAATTTTTTATTGGCCAAAGTCAGGGTTGTATGTTATTTAACGGGATCCTAGCCCGCTAGGAAATGCGATTTCCCGAGTTCTCTACAGAGGGTTGGAGACTTGAAGAAAATAGTGGGAGGCTATTATTGAATTTGCAATTTCGTTCAGATAATTAGCCTTACACGTCTTTCAAAATTATTTCGTCAATATTTTTTAGTTGGACTAATATATTGTTATTTTACTTGTAACAGTTTGACTGTACCCATAACATCGTTGACTTTATAGTTGGACTATAGTCGTCAAGATGACTGGCAAAGGTAATATCCGCGACATAATCATGGGCGATAATGTCTTCAAAGGGACAAACTTTGCCGACTGGGAAATGAACCTCAAGATTGTGCTTGGGGCTGAGAGGGTACTGTATACTATTCAGAGGCCTCTCCCGCCTAAACCCACTGAGCCACTGGAGCTAGAGTTATGGAGAACTCATAGTGATGATTGTGACCAAGCTCAGTCAATTATGCTAGCTGCAATGACTCAGCATTTCAGACGCCAAAATAGGGACTTGGATCCCTATAACATGATGGCAAGATTGCGTGATCTTCACCGCACTAACAAGCGGATGAAGAGGTACGAGCTAGTAAGGAAACTCTTCCGCTCCCGGATGACAGACGGCGCATCAGTTGAGGCCCACGGGACTCAAATGATCGCTGACATTGATGAGTTAGCCAATATGGGCATTGTCTTGGAGGCAGAGCTGACGATTGATATGATATTACAATCGCTGCCCGATACTTGGAAACAAATCATCATCAACTACAAGTTGATGGATACTGACGACACTCTCGGAGAGTTGTTGTCCGTACTGAAGGAGTCCGAAAAGGAACTCCTAAAGGGGAGCAAGCGCGAGGCGCATTATGCATCGACCTCTCATGCGCCAAGGGCCGGGCCCAAGGCAATTGGAGGTGCGAGGAAGAAAAGTTTCAAGAAGAAGGGCAAAGGCAAGTTGACAGTGGCTTCTAGGAAGCCAAAGGACAAATCTCGCGACATCTGCCTAAACTGCGGCAAGAGGGGTCACTGGAAACGTGACTGCCGAATGGGCATTGGGCAGAGGGAGGATATCAAGGCTAGCAAGGCTATCGCCTCTGGTATGTTTGTCATTGAGATAAATATGAATACTTCTAGTTTTAAAAATTGGATTTTTGATTCTGGTTGTGGTGCTCATATTTGTACTGATGTGCAGGATCTGCATGATAGCAGGGTGCTGGCGTCAGGGGAGATGGATCTACGGGTCGGAAACGGAACACCTGTTGCTGTTTTGGCCGTAGGGACTTTTTTTTAGAACTGCCCTCAGGGCATGTACTTAAACTTATGAACTGTTATTTTGTACCTAGTTTAACTAGGAATATTATATCTGTATCCTTGTTAACCCAGCAGGGTTACACTTTTGTATTCAGAACACTGGGTGTTATTTATATCTGAATGATGCAGAAATTTGCACAGCTGTTGCAAATAACGGTCTTTATATTTTGAATATAAATGAATCTCCTAAAATGACAAACAAAAGGCTCAAAAGGAGTAATCTAAAAGATGAAGCTTATATATGGCATTGTCGTCTAGGACACATCAACAAGACTCGCATATCCACACTCTCGAAGAGTGGGTACTTGGACGAATTTGATCCCAATTCATATGACGTCTGCGAATCTTGTCTTTTAGGCAAAATGCCTAAATCACCTTTTAGCGGTAAAGGTGAACGTGCCACAGAACTGTTGGCTCTAGTTCATACTGATGTATGCGGGCCCATGTCTAGCCAGGCTAGAGGTGGATTTCACTACTTCGTAACCTTTACAGATGATGCATCTCGTTACGGTTATGTGTATCTTATGAGACACAAGTCGGAAACTTTTGAGAAATTCAAAGAGTTTCGACACGAAGTGGAGAAACAAACAGGGAAGAGTATTAAGACATTACGGTCAGACCGTGGTGGGGAATACTTAAGTTATGAGTTTCAAGATTACTTGAAAGAATATGGTATTCTTTCACAGTGGACTCCTCCTGGAACACCGCAATTAAATGGTGTGTCCGAACGGAGAAACCGCACCTTGTTGGACATGGTAAGGTCAATGATGAGTCGCACTGAGCTACCAATATCCTTCTGGGGATACGCATTAAACAGTGCTATACTTATTTTGAATAAGGTACCGTCGAAGTCTGTTGAACAGACTCCATATGAAATATGGACAGGAAGGAAACCAGGTTTCTCTTTCCTGAAGATTTGGGGATGCTGGGCATATGTTAAACGTTTGGAAGGTACCAAACTTGAACCCAAATCTGATAAATGCCTTTTCGTAGGATATCCTAGGGAAACCAAAGGATATTACTTCTATCACCCCCAAAGAGAACAAAGTATTTGTTGCTCTACATGCATTTTTCCTTGAGAAGGATTTTATAAATGCAGTGGTAAGTGGGAGGAAAGTAGAACTCGATGAAGATCGTGGTAATACTGTTCCTGGCAATGAATCAACGACGGAACAAGAACAGACCGTCCAGGATGAGTCTGTACCACAAACTTCACATACACAAGGACCGCGTAGGTCGGAGAGAGTCAGAACAGTACCTGAGAGGTATGGGTTCCTGATCTCACCTCATGTAGATATTAATCTTATTGAGGATAATGAGCCGGCTACGTATGAGGAAGCGATACGAAATATCGATTCCGCTTTATGGCAAGATGCCATGAAGTCCGAGATGGATTCCATGTACGCCAACCAAGTTTGGACACTGGTTGATGCACCAGAAGGCGTAAAGCCTATTGGATGCAGATGGATCTTCAAAAAGAAGACCGACATGGATGGCAACGTACAAACGTACAAAGCTAGGCTTGTAGCGAAGGGGTATCGTCAACAATACGGTATTGATTATGACGAAACCTTCTCACCCGTTGCCATGATTAAATCCATTCGGATAATGCTTGCAATAGCTGCATATTTCGACTTCGAGATATGGCAGATGGACGTTAGACCGCTTTCCTTAACGGAAACCTTTTGGAGGATGTTTATATGCAACAGCCTGACGGTTTTATCGTGCCAAGACTTGCAAACAAGGTTTGTAAGTTAAATCGATCCATTTATGGATTGAAGCAAGCATCACGGTCATGGAATCAGCGTTTTGGATGAGATCATAAAAGAATATGATTTCGTGCAAAACGCAGATGACCCTTGTGTATACAAGAAGGTTAGTGGGAGAGCACTTACTTTTATTGTTCTTTATGTCGACGACGTATTGCTTATAGGCAATGACATTCCCATGCTAACGTCGGTGAAAGCTTGGCTTTCATTAAAATTCTCCATGAAAGATCTGGGAGAAGCAGCCTTTATTCTTGGAATAAAGATCTACCGGGATAGATCCAGAAAGCTGCTTGGACTCTCCCAGAGTACATACATTGATAAAGTGTTGAAGCGATTCAACATGGAACAATCCAAGAGGGGATTGGTTCCAATGGTACGTGGTACCTCTCTGTCTAAGGACATGTGTCCTAAGACTCAGGAAGAGAGAGACAACATGAGTCGGATACCGTTCGCCTCGGCAGTCGGATCATCATGTATGCCATGATATGTACACGACCTGATGTCTCATATGCTTTGAGCATGTGCAGTCGTTATCAGGCCGATCCAGGTGAAGGTCACTGGACAGCAGTTAAGAATATCCTTAAGTATCTTAAACGAACTAAGGATGCTTTCTTAATTTATGGAGGTGGAGAACTTGAGGTATCTGGGTATACCGATGCAAGTTTCCAAACCGACAAGGATGACTATAAGTCACAATCCGGGTACATTTTTTGTTTGAATAACGGAGCAGTGAGCTGGAAATCTTCCAAGCAAGATACTGTTGCCGATTCAACAACAGAAGCGGAGTACATCGCTGCATCTGAAGCAGCAAAGGAGGCAGTTTGGATCCGAAAGTTCCTAATCGGATTAGGAGTAGTTCCGTTAGCAGCTGAGCCCGTTCCATTGTATTGTGACAATAACGGGGCTATAGCGCAGGCTAAGGAACCAAGGTCTCATCAACGGTCCAAGCATGTTCTTCGACGTTACCATCTGATTCGGGAGATTATACATCGTGGCGATGTAAAGGTCGAGAAGGTCACATCAGATGAAACATTGCAGATCCGCTGACGAAGGCTGTTCTTCAGCAAGTTTTTGAACGACACATACATAGTTCGGGTATTAGATGCCTGAGTGACTGGCTATAGGCCAAGTGGGAGATTGTTAGACATTATGTCCCATAGCGTCACTGTTTGTAAATGATATTGTATTATTGTACAAAATTAACTATGTGATAATGAATTGCCTTTTGCCGTTTTGTAATGATATTTACTTTGATATATAAATGGCGAAAGTCCATATGATTAGTACCGGATTGAGATGATATGAGACAGTATCAATCCATAAAGGTTTAATCATTAAATATCCCTAGTCGTAGTATTATCGAGATCGGACATCGATAATGCGGAATAGACTAGTATTGCGCTTGTGCACGTTGTGAGGGCACAACGGCATAGTTCTCATATATTTAAGTATTGGATACTTATGCAAGTGCGATAGGAGGTTGTGTTTTACCGATGGTACGGAAAACAGCTTCGCTCTGGATAGACCCCGCGGAATCCCATGGTAGTATGTCTACGTGTCTATGGGAGGCCGCATCAAGGTAGGTGTATATGGTCTTAACCTGAGACTTACATCGCTAGTACTTGCGACAATCGGTAAACTTTGGTTTTGGTGGTTGGGGACCTTAACCGGTTCTGTGTACACCTCTTCTGGGTTTATCGAGAATCGTAGTGTACTGGATGTAATGTCAAGATGGAAGTATCGCTTCAGACATATGGAGGCGATGATCACGCAGGACACAGAACTAGTACTCTATAAAAGGTTGCAACCGTCGGGACAATATGACCAGGTCAGGATTGTCCGATTTAAAGAGACTAGTTGCTTGATGTCCGATATATGTTTCGTACGGGGCAGACACATCTCCAGCCCCAGGCCTAGCATGTGATCATCCGATACTGGATCGATGTACGCAATACTACGGTATACTACGCTTGATACAGATCTTATATTCCTATAAGAATATTTCTGGAGAATTGGGTAGGCATGGCGCTTTGCTAGAAGCCAACCTTGTCTTGTGAATCGGTATAGACGTAGTACGAGGTACGTACGTGTTCGGATTATCCGACGACCGGATTTACTGCCAAAATATCCGGAGATCTCTTGGGTCGCTTCCTGAAGATTCACCTATGATATTTGATTCGGACTTAATTAATCTTGGATTAATTACGGAGAAACTTTATCTCGGATAAAGTGCCTAGTTTAGAGAGAGAACGATTAATTTGGAATTAATCGACAAAATTATTATATTCGATATAATAATCGAAATTCGATTTCGACGCGAAATTAAAATTAGATTTTAATTCGGGCAAACGAGTTAGTTTAAAATTAATTCGTTAGCGACGTAAATAATAATTTCGCCAGGCGCATTATTTATTTAAATTCGGTTTAATTAACGTCGCGACGTAAGCTCGGTATTTCGGAAATATCGAACCCGAACGCGTGAGTGGACGTGGGCCCACTTTCATTGGGAAACGTGTGGGGCCCACATGACACATGTCATTACATTGCATGTGTTAGTGTACAAAACACTCATGCATGGTTACATTGCATCATGGTGATAGTGTATAAAACACTCTATGGCATTGCATGGTGATAGTGTACAATTCACTCAATTGGTTTGCATGGAGTTTGAGTGTTGGACACTCTAAGCCATTGCATGGTTTGTGTCATAGATTTATTATTAATTTAATAAATTATGGCATAAATATAAATTGATTTTTGGTAAAACAAAATAAATCAATCACACAATTCTCTCTTCTCTCTCAAATTGCCGAAACTTCACCATTGAAGGGCAAAGGAAGATTTGATCTTCCATTCTCCATTTTTGCTAGCACAAGCAAGGGATCAAAGGAGGTGATAGGGAAACCATCAAAGAGCTTGGAATACAAAAGCTTGGAGCTTCAAGTCTTCTTCTTCCTTGGCCGAAACCAACCAACAACTTGGAGCTTGGAGATTCAAAGGTTTTGTTCATCTTCTTCATCACATAACTTTGTAAGTATGATTCCGCCATGCTTCAAGTCTTTTATATATATTCATTTTAGTATTTCATATGCTTAATCTTTGTTTGGGACCTATATAATAGAAACCACAGTTTCTTTAGAAGTGTAGTGTAACGGGTAGAGAAATATTTGTGCTAGCGGGGAGAGAGAAAGTGAGAGATTTGATCTAGGATCAATGTGTAAAATATCCATCGCATATCATTATTATTTTATCATATCGCTTTATTATGTGTTTAGAATGCATGTTTAAGGGTGTATGATGATGAGACCTTACAAAGATAATAATTTGGTTGCCAATTTGCACGCGAAAAACCATCATCAAATATCATGCGTTTTTCTTCCATTGAGTGATTCTTGCTCAAGATCCTAGATTGGCATGGGTTGTTGGCCAAAGTCAGCCTTGTCCGTCGAAGATGTGTTTGAATCACGGGCTTTGTTTCCATATTGGTGTTTGTCCAAGTTGTGGTTTGTTGGCCAAAGTCATACCACTTCTTGTCCAACGACATTGATTACGAAGCTTCCATGTCAATGGGTCCGACTTGACTGGGATCACTAGGTTTGTTGTGCCAAGCCAAGGCCTAGTTGATTCAGAGGAAAAAGGTTAGGGTATACATTCGATGTATAGGCATATTAAGATATATGTTTGGGACTTGGATGTCCACCTACTGGATCTAGGAGTTGGATGAGATCCAATTGATCTTCGAGATCTACCTAGTTAATTATCATACAATTTGTTGGCCAAAGTCAAGATTGTGTGATATTTAACGGGATTCTAGCCCACTAGGAAACACGGTTTCCCGAGTACTCGACAGAGGGTTAGAGGCTCGCCGAAAAATAGTGGGAGGCAAGAATTGAATTTGCAATATTCTTTCAATTACTCGCCATACGCGCTCATTCAATTATTTCGTCGTAATATTAAATGTTAGTTGGACTAATATTTAAATTGTTTTTTAATAAACAGTTGGACTGTATTATATTTGATTATATATAATTGGATTATATTAATCAATATATTTGAATTAATTAATTTCAGTTTACAGTTGATTTTATAATTGGATTATAGTAATCAATGTAATTGAGGTTAATTAATTTAGATTATATTTGATTATGTAGTTGGACTATTATAATCATTATAATAAATAGTACCACAAATCGTTGTTTAAATAGTTGGACTATTAGAATCAGATATAAATGAAAGATTAATGTTTAAGACATAATCCTGGTGAAAAATGTATTTAACGACTTTAATTTTCAAATTGGGAATAAATAATAGTTACTTTATTTGATAAAATAACTTATTATACCTTAAGCCCAAAATTAAGCAAAATAAGTAGAGCATAAAATCTTTGGAAGATTTATGTGATGATGATTTTAATGCTTAATTTAATATACTTGTCATAAATCTAATTTTAGATTTAAGAAGTATTAAAATTGCAATTTATAATTCTTGGAGAATTAATTGACTATTCTAGAGGAGATAAAGTCAAAGTTTGCAATTGGGCATGTAGCACGAGGTGCACATCGTTTCGATATTCTAAAAACCCAAGGCTTGGCCTAAGGTTCCTAAAATATTGAAAAGATAATTGACATATACCAAAGTGACTACCATTTGGATATGGCAGACACGAAGGAATTAAAGAAGGGCGAGGCTCTAACTTTAAAAATATTTATCAAAGTTATGTTCACTACTAGTATTGAAATTGGATTTTAAATACTTAGTGTGGTACATAAAATATATGTATTGATGTTCAGAATCCGCTATGAGCTGGATACTGACTTCAAGCCGAGATTTCTCTCTGCGAATCGGAAACGGTGAAAGTCGCTGTTTCGACCGTAGATACCTAAGTTTAGGAACTACCATTTGGGTGTGTACTTAAATTAGGAACTGTTATAATGTAACTAGTTTGACTAGAGACATTATCTCTATATCAGCAGTGTTTAATCCGTTGCGGATAAAACCTTTATATTATAGAACACTAAGTGTTTTATTATATAAAGATGATATTGAGATAAATACATTAGATGTAAATAACAGAATTTATATTTTGAATATAAATAAAATCTCAAACATATAAAATGACAAATAAATAGCTCAAATTGATTTGATCAATAGAGACTTATTGTGGGCATTGTTGTCTAGGACACAATTTAACGAGACTCGTATATCCACACTTTTGAAGAGGGGTACTAGGACTGATTTGACTATTCAAATAAGGTCTGCGAATCTAGTTTATTAGGTAAAGTACCTAAAATACTATTTACTTGGTAATAGTAAAAGGGCCACCGATCTGTTAGCCCTATTCATGTGAAGTAAGTGGGCCCATGTCTAGCTAGGCTAGATGTAGATATGAATATTTCGTGACCTTAACGGATGTGGCATCACGTTATGGTTATGTGTTTCTTTTGAAGAACACAAATCAGAAACTTTTAGATTTCGACATGAAATAGACAAACAGATCGGCTATAGTATTATACCGTCACGGTAAGACCGTAATGGAAAATACTTAGCAATAAGTTTCTTATATACTTGAAAGAGTATAGTATTCTTTAAAATGAGGACTCCTCCCGGAACACGTCAAAGTGACGGTGTGTCCGAAGGGATTAACCGAATCATGTCAGACATGATAAGGCTAATCATGAGTCGCTCTAAGCTACCATTTCCTTCAACGGATAAGTTTTAACAGTGCAATAACTTATTTAGACTAAGGTTCCATATAAATCTGTTTGACAGATGTCATATAGGATATGAACAGGGAAAAACGAGGTTTCTCATTCTTGATAATTTGGGTATGCCAGGCATAACGTTTGGATGATACCAACTAAGGACCCAAATTGGATAAGTGCCAATATAGGTTATCCTAAGGGAAACCATAAGTATAGTACTTATAAATCTCACATGAGAACAATGTGATTGTTGCTCACCATGCGGTTTTTTCCTGAGAGGAATACCGATATGCAGTGGTCAGTGGGAGGATAGTGATACTCGATGAAAATCGGAGTAATACTGTTCAAGGCACAAGGTCCGTAATGGAACACAAATAGTTCATCAATGATGAATCTGTACCATAATCTTCGAATACACAAGAACTGAGTAGATCAGATAGAGTCAGAAAATGACCTAGGGTATGGTTTCTGATCTAACCTCATAAGATGTCAATCTTATGAAGGTATATCCACCGACTACGTTTTGAGGAAGTGATACGAGGTATCGACTCCCTATTATGGCAAAGTGCCATGAATCCGAAATGGATTCCATGTATAACAACTATTGAATACTAGTTGTTGTACCACAAGGCATTGTGCCTATTGGTACATTAAACGTCTTCATGGAAGACATACATGGAAGGCAACATACCAACGTACAAAGCTGGGCTTTTGACGGAAAGGTATCGTTATCAACATTGTGTTAATACGGTTTCAACCTTTTACCTGTTGCCATGGTAAATCCATTTTGAAGATGCTTGAAGATAACTGCATATTTCGTTTATGAAATATGTCAGTTGCAGATCAAAATCGCTTTCCTGAAAAGGAAACCTTTTGGAGGATGCTTACAACATCCTGACGATTTTGTATAACCGACAAACAAGGTTTGCGGGTTATTCGATCCATGTTTGGATTGAAACAAGCATAAGGTTCTTGGAACTGACGTTTTGAAATAATCATAATGGTTTATGATTTGACTCAAAATGAAATAATTCTTGTGTATATAAGGAGGTTAGTGGGAGGGCACTGACAATGAAATTCCCATAAAGCAATTGGTGAAAGCTTGGCTTTCATAGATATTCTTTCATAGAAATTCTCCGTAGAATTCTGGGGAGTAACAACCTTTATTCAAGGAATAAAGATCTACAGGGATAGATTTGGAGTTGTTAACACTCTCTGGAAATTGTACATTTAAAATGTACTTGTATTGGTGTCTCATACGCTTCGAGCATATGGAGTCACAATCGGGTCAATCCAAGTGATAGTCACTGGATTGAAGATTAAGAACATCTGTTAGTATCTGAGAGAACTAAAGATGATGTCTTAAATTATGGAGTAGGAGAACTTGAAGTGACTAGGATCACTGTTGCAAGTTTCCAAACCGGTAAATACTGCGGTACTATAAAGTTTGAACACTGGGACAGTGAGCTGGAAATCTTCCGAGTAAGATAACTGTTGCCGAATAAACAACAAATGCGGATTATGACTGCAGCTGAGGCAGCAATAGAAGCCATTTGGATCGAAAATAAATCTAATTAGATTAGATATAATTCTTTTAGCAGCTGAGCTAGGCGTCAGCACAGGCTAAGGAATTAAAGGTCTCATCGACGATCCAGATATATACTTCTATATCATCTGATTCGTTCGGATTATACATCGTGGCGATGTGATGATCGTCTAAATCGCGTCAGACGATAATTAAACAAATCCGCTGACGAAAACCTTTCCTCAGCAATTTGATCGAACCGTTCATAGTTCGGTGTGGGCACTTGAGTGACTGGCTATGTGCCAAGTGGGAGATTGTTGGACAAAATGACCCATAGCGTCACTATTTGCACAGATCATTGTGTTGTTGTAGCAAATTAACTATGTGACAAGGAAATTGCACTCTCATAATTTGTGATTAGATCACCATAGATATATAAATGAAGAGAGGTCCCTATGATTAGTTCCTGGACTGAGAATGATATGAGACAGTATCAGTCCCCGAAGGATTAATCATTAAATATCCCTAGCCGGAGTATTATCTAGACTAGACATCGATAATGCGGAATAGGCTAGTATTGCACTTGTGTGCGTTGTGAGGGCACAACGGCATAGTTCTCATATATATAAGTATTGGATACTTATGCAAGTGCGATATGAGGTCGTGTTTCACCGATGGTATGGGAAACAGCTTCGCTCTGGATAGACCCTTCGGAATCCCATTGGTATTATGACTATGTGTCTATGGGAGGCCGAAATCAAGGTAGGTGTGTATAGTCTTAACCTGAGACTTACATCGCTAATACTTACGATAATCGATAGACTTTGGTCTTGGTGGTATAGGGCTTTAACCGGTTCTGCGTACACCACTTCTGGGTTTATCAGAAGTCGTAGTGTATTGGGTGTGATGTCAAGACGGAAGTATCACTTCAGTCATAGTGGAGATGATGTCAAGTAGGATACGGTATTAGTGCTCTTAAGTGTTGCGCAACCATCGGGATATTATGACTAGGTCATGCATATCCGATATAGAGACTAGTTACCAGAATCTGACATGTGCTTCGGACGGGGCAGACACTTATATCAGCCCCAGCCCTAGCACGTGACTATCCGATACTGGGCCGATATGCACAATACTACGGTATACTACACTTGATACAGATCTATATATTCCTGTAAGAATATTTCTGGAGAATTGGGTGGGCATGGCGCTTTGCTAGAAGCCAACCTTGTCTTGTAAATCGGTATAAACGTAGGTACGCGATACTTACGTGTTCGGATAGTCCGACGACCGTATTTACTGCCAACATATCCGGAGATCTCATGGGTCGGTTCCTGAAGATTCACCGATGACGTATGACTCGCACTTTAATTAATCTGGGATTAATTCGATGAGAGAGAAATTAATCTGGGATTAATTACGGAGATATTTTATCTCGGATAAAATATCGTTAAAGAGAGAGAACGATTAATTTGGAATTAATCGATAAATTAATATATTCGATATATTATAACGAAATTAGATTTCGACGCGGAATTGAAATTAGATTTTAATTCGGGCGAACGAATTAATTTAGAATTAATTCGTTAGCGACGTGAATAGTGAATTCGCTAGGCGTAATCATTTAATTACGACGCAACAGAAAATTCGTTAATTTGGAATTAGCGAACCCGAGCCCGGGATTGTTTGCGAGCGCATTCGCATTTCGAATTCGAGTGCGTCACGCAAGTCAAATCAAGCGTCAAATCGCAAATCACATCAAGCGTCAAATCACATGTCACTTTGAGTGATGTGACATTTGAGTGATTGATGTGAGTTGATTTGTGTTGATTGACAAGCATTTAATGCTTTGCTTTTGGAAAAAGATTTTGGTATATATGTTTTATTTATTTTTGGAAAATAATCAAAAAACCTATTTACTTTTTATTTCCCTCCTCTCTCTCCTCTGTACACGTTTTTGCTCATTTTGGAGCCAAAACTTCTTCATCTTCTCTCTCGGTCTTGGACCGATTTCTTCTTCATCTCTTTCTCTGGTTTGACCGAAAGAAATTGGAGAAGCAATGATCTTGTTACAAGATCTATGTGCTAGCACACTCTTGGAGGCATCCTAAGGTGATAGGGAAGTGAGTTCGTGAGCTTGGAAGCTTGAAGCTTGGAGCTTCAATGGTGTCCATCAATGGCCGAACCTTAGAGAAGCCGAACCAGTCACCACCGTGCAGCCCCTACCACGCGCAGCTCACTGCCGAGCAAGGGAGAGCAGTTCGTGGTCCATCTTTGTTGCATCTCTACCGATCAATGTGAGTTATTCCGCACCTCCTTTGATATGTATTCAACTCGTTTATGCATGATTTATTATCCTTGGGACTTGATTGAAACTCAACAATGTCAGCATGAGATGTATGCCTCGAAAAGTTGACGGTGTAATCTATGTTTCCTAAACACAACTCGGATTGCCTACGACGGAGGGGTTGTTAAACATATGTAATGACCTCGACTTGTATAGTTCATAAAGGTCGTTCATGTTCTTCGCGAATTTAGAGGTGGTCGAATTGTGTATATATAAACTAGGCTTATATGACGAACGTGTCTGAACTTAGAGAGTCCCACAATATGAAGTGTGCTCATTGAGCACTTGGGTAGTCGATAATATTTGATAATAAATAATATTTGATATTATAACTATCAATTAAAATAATTAAGTGCTATTGGATAATATTAATTATTTACTTTGACCCAATTAGATTAATTGGATTACTCCAAAATCACACAATGACTTTGTTGTAATTTCTTAAATATCTCTACAATTGGAGGATATTTTGGTAATTATAAATATGTAATTATAGGTGTATTTGTCTTGATTTAATTGGATTAAATCAAAGTGATAGACAATGAACTAATTCATTTGTTAAACTTTGTCTTGATTTAATTGGATTAAATCTAAGTGGTAGACAAAAGTGATTAGTCACACCTAATTATACATATTTGGATAAATTGGATTAAGCATACCTAAAAGTTGATTAGAAGTTTTATTAATTAAGAATTACATAAGTTTTGCTATAAAAAGCAAAATTGAGCAAGTTTTTATTTAAGTTTGAGCTTAAGAATGTTAAGCTTGTTAAAGCTAAAACAAGCAAGATTTAGAGATATTAGCCTAAGTAAAAGAAGTATTTGGAGAAGCTTTGGAAGTTCTCTACAACATTTCAATAATGAGAAATCAAGATTAGATCTTAAAATCAAGCTTGCTAATATTGGAATCAAGATTGGATCTTGGAGTCAAGCTTGCTAACTTTGGAAGTTCTCCACAATATTTCAACAACGAGAAAAAGATTGGATCTTGAAATCAAGCTTGCTAGGTAAGTTTGATCTTCTCCAAAGTTATGTTTTCATTAGTGAGTTACCATTAGTGAAACATATAGTGATGTATTATGTATTGGATACAAGATAACATAGCTTGATGTTGAAATTAGGCTAATAAATTATGTAAGGATGCTTTGGAAGCATAAACACAATATCTTGTGATTGGCTCAAAATATTTATGTTGGACATAAACATAAAATTAGAGTTTGGAACTCTAGATAAAAGCTTAGAGCTATAGCTACCATTCTAGAATTACTTGACCACCTTTGAGTAACCTAGAATTGTTCATAAGTCACTTCATTGTGGGATTCTAATTTGGTTTGTATTTGGATTCAAAATTTAAGCATGTGCGTATTTAGAAAAAGTTTATGTCTTTTGAAAAAATATTGATATTTGAAAACATGATTTTATTCTTTAACATGTGTTGATGTTGATTTTGATGTTAGAAAATTAGTTTTGAGTGTTTTGAAGTGTTTAGAGAAGATCAGAAAGAATTAAGATAAAACACCTTATTTCCTTCAACTATCTGGAAAAAGAGCTGAAGGAAATTATAAGCATTTAATGTAATATAAAAAAAATGCGTACAGTGCGCGCAGTACGCCCGCGCACTGTAGCACGCAGTACGCACGCGCATGCTGGAACTTGTTTTCATTCATTTTTGAGTTTCCGGACACCGATTTAGTCCAGATTTTTTTCCTGTGCACTCGTAATGGAATATAGTATTTTAATAAATAATTTAAAAATACAAGCATGTTTGATATCCATAGGATAGACCCACTTCCGCTGTGCGAGGCACCAATCTGAACCCTAAGGGTCCCACATCTGTCCCAACAATTAGCCCCTGAAATAGCTACGAGGAAAACAATACAAGAAAGCTCCTCCGAATAAATTTCGAAGTTACACAGGGCTTTGTTTTATATGGATTGGCTTGTACCATCATTTCTTATCGATATGGGTTCTGGTGCCATCTTCTGAAAAAAGGGATACCTCCCTAGATAACACGATGAGGCTTGCTATTTCCTTGGGATGGTCCAAGGTTCATCTTGGAGATAACTTGTCTTCCCCAACCATTATATAGGATCCTTATATATTTTATAGGGATTGTGTCTATTTCATTCTTTATTGGGCACTTATATTCCGTAGTGAAATTACATGCGAATTTCGACTAAGTGTTTGATCGATAAAAAATTGCTTTAAGAATAATTTATAATAGTAATATTATTCCAATTTATACTTAGAAAAAATTTCAATTTTTTTTAAATAATCAACTTCGGGTGTTGGAGTCCGGAATATTCCAATCCGGTCTATAATTCAAGAATAAATTGACTAAGTTATTTTTAACAATACATGGCCCAATTTGGGAGTTCTTTGCTTCGGTCTACTGGATAACTTTTTATTTAATTGTTTCATGATGGAAGTATACAACCTGAATCTTTTCAATCTGAATTGCAATTTCCATTATCAATTGACTAAGTCATTTTACAATGTTTGTAAAACTGTTTCTTTGAGCCATTTCTATTGCATTGGAAAGAATTTGATCAAATTACTGAACATTCTAATTTCATGGCTTGACAAATTATTTCTCTCAAATGAATTATTACTCCATTTGGCCATTTTTCCCCGGATGACCTAGGTGTCTCACCTAACTTTAAGTTTTGGTTACTACGTAACCGATATTGTGGGTGCCCCTCAAGGGAGTTGATCACCGCATGACCTTTTCTCCGGTTTTGACATTTTGGTCACTATGTGACTAATTTGGTGGGTTTTCCACTTAGAGAATTAATTACTGCGTAACTGAATGTTGGGAGATTGCTCCTTTGTTATTGAAGTATGAGTTCATGCTTAACTTTATACTTCATTCGAGGTTCTTTAGCTTTTGCAAGCTCATCGGAGGGTTCTTTCAGATACTCTGTCTGAGGCCGCAAAGCGTGAACTCATCACAGAGCGTTTATTTCATCTAGTACGTTTATTTCATCTAGTACTCAAGGACTTCTTTTAGATAAAGTGGGTATAGGCCCATCAAAGGATACTCATTATGAGGCTTAAGCACTCAAAATTTCTTTCAAGGTGGATATAGGCCCACCAGAAGATGCTTATGTCGGAGCTTAAGCACTCATAACTTTATCATGAAAATTTTGGCAATTTGGAGTATTAATTTGTTTTTTGTTGTCCTTTTGGCGATTAGCTCTGCAAGTTTAATTTATGGGAATTTTTTCATGAGTCGTGTGGAGAGATCCAGAGTAACTCATGTAAAGGCTCCCTCTCAATTTTATTAAATAGTTTCATATACACCATCTATATACATCATCATTTGCATATTTCTACACCATTATTTTGAATAAGTTGTATTTCTGCTTATCGTAATAGGACTTTATGCATTTACAAGTTACAATGTACTTCAAAAAAAAAAACTTCTTGAGCTTAGAAATATTCCAGTTAAAGGGAATGGATTGACCTTCTAAAGTTTCCAGCATGTAGACTCATTTTCCTAGGACATTTGAGATCCTGTAAGGGCTTTCCCATGTCTCAGTAATTTTTCCAGCGTGTGGTTCTCTCTGAATGTCAATGGCTTATCGGAGGACCAAATCTCCCTAGGAAAACTTCATATACCTGACTCTTTTATTATATTGTTTTTCCAGGCGTCTCCGATATGCTTCTTGATGAATAGCTGCCATATCTCGAATCTCATCTAACAGTTCAAGATCTACTTCTTGGGCTATTTAGTTCTCAAGTACTTGGGCCAGCTTGCTCCTCAGTGTTGGCACAATAGTTTCAATGGATTAAATTATTAGAATTGGTATTCGGCGCGCCAATTTTTGATGTATTTATTGTAAATACATTATATTTTTACTCGCACAGCTACATCATCGTGCATCATGTTTCCTTATAATGCACCACATATAGACTTTAGGCCTGAAATGGTACAGTATATCCAACTTTTCATGGTATAGAGAGCGAAAATCCTTATCTGCACATTAGAGAGTTAGAAGAGGTTTTAGCGACTTTCCATGACCGATTTGGAATCACTGACACAATTAGACTTAAGTTCTTCCCATTTGCCCTTAAGGATAAAGCTAAGAGCTGGTTGTATTCCTTAAGACCGTGATCAATAGGATCATGGGGTGAGATGACACAGGCATTCTTTAACAAATACTTCCCACACCATAAGACGAATGCCCTGAAAAGACAAATCTCCACCTTCTCTCAGAGAGACAATGAAACCTTTTATCTAATGTGGGAGAGATATAAGGAGATGTTAGCGAGTTGTCCTCACCATGGATATGAGAGTTGGCGCATAGTAAGTTATTTTTATGATGGACTAACCCCTAGAGAGCGCCAATTCGTTGAGATGATGTGCAATGGTGAATTCATCCGAAAGGACCCTGATGAGGCATTCGAGTATTTAGATGACCTAGCTAAGAAATCTCATACTTGGACTGGACCCAATGTCTTAGACAACACTGATAGGACACACATTTTTTCTAGCATAAGCGTACATCACTTTAGGGAAGAGGATAGTCTTAGGGCACAAGTTGAGCTATTAACCAGACAGATAGGAGCCTTAAAAGCAAGAGATAACAAGACTACATATTCAGTAGCCCAGCTAGAATCCCTAGAGTTTCCTATGTATGATGAGATGGGGGGAGCATATGAGGAACAATGCCATAACTTAAGGATGTACCAGAAGCCTTATACCCCATATTCAGACACATATAATCCTAGTTGGCGGAACCACCCATATCCTAGTTGGAAACAAGAGTCTCATCAGCCGAGTCAAACACCACCACCACCTAGAGGTTATAGTGCTCCCCAATATCACACACATGCCATTCCTAGGAATTCTTAAGAAGATAAGATGCAAGCATTTATGGAAGCCCAGAAGAAAACCAATCAAATGATTGAGTCGTTGATAGCTCAAGTAGCTGAAGACCAAAAGGAAATTAGGAGTCAAATCTCTAAATTGACTAATGTCATGAGTGTACAAGAACTATGAAAATTCTCATCTCATACTCAACCAAATCCACAAGGGCAACCCATAGCACAGGCTGATCATGAAATATCCAGTATAAGAGGTGTTGATGTTATAATCTCTAGGAGCGATAAGGAGGTAGGCTTGCAGGAAACATCCAACACCATAGATAACCCTAAAGATAGTGGTATAGGTACCCCTCAGGGAGAAACAGTGCCACATTTCCAAGTTATAGTACCTTTCCCACAAGCACTTAGGCCTACAGTGAGAGTTCCAGATCTAAATGTTGAAAAACAATCACAGGGTGAGGGTGAGTGTCATTACTCATACATGCTAGAAACAGTCCTGCTAGAAACAGTATATCTACAACCTGAATCAAATCCTCATGAACTGAAACCGGTCCCAAAGAACCGAAAAAGTAGGAAAATGAGAGTTAATGCTCAATTAAAGATGATACCTGTGAGGTTAAAAAGAAGATTGAGCAAATTTTTCCTTATGAGGAGCCCAAGATTTCAACAATCTCCGGACCCAGGAGGATCCATGGATAAACTGCCACAGCTAGCCAAAAGTCTTGTCTCATGTCTTCATCAGTACGCTAGATGGAAACCACCATGAACAACTTGAGTGGTTATGTCTGGCTGAAGACGTTAAACTTAGCGCTAGCGGGGAGACAACCCTTGCATATGCATTTATTTATTTATTTATTTTATTTCCCTTAGTTTTATTTTTATTGTGTGCTAACTGCATGTTTTATTTTTATTGTTTGCATAAGTGCTTATGCAGGTTTTAGCACAACTTACATAGTCACAAACTACAGTTTCACCCGCAAAAACCTGATCAACTCTGTGCCTTGTATTATTGTTCCTTAATCTTTTTTTCTTTATATTTATCTTACATTGAGGAGAATGCAAGTTTATATTTTTATTAATAAAATTTAGTTGTTTCAAAAATATAATCTTTAGTATAATGGTAAAGGCATAAATAGTCCATAAAATGAGTTATTTTAATGTAGTTGCAAAAGCATCGCAACAGACACTGAGAAATATCACTACATGATTCATTCTTAAAATCATTCCTAGTCAAGGTTTACATACCTGGTCGGTTAGTAAACTAATGAGACTGGTATATGTTCTATACTGTAATAGTTCCAATGGTTTATCTCAGTTAAGTATGAATCTTAGAGGGACTCATATAGACATGTAGGTATTTATTGGATAAATATTGAACGACTCAGTTGAAGATTCCTAATAGATGGTATACCAATGTCAAAATAAACCTTCTCGATTCGAGTAGCATATTAACTACTTTGACTTGAGATATCACTGTGGATATATAAGATATTTCCCACACTTTGATGGCAGTCACGTCAATAATCTTTCTAAGATCAGACATCCACATTTCGTTGGGTGTGGATTGATATCTATGATATCCTGTGATTTATCCAGAGAGGATATGTCAGTCCCGTGTACGGGATTTAGGTATCCCATCAGTGATTCTTTGAAATATTTGGTCGAGGTATACTACGGAAACGAGTTCCGAGTATTTATTTAGAGAATTATGATTATGTCATGACATATCCGAATTGTTCATAGTTGAGATTTGACATTTTTCTATATCTCTAGAACAATTCAGATAGCATATGACAGAGGGATTAAAAATATGCAATGATCTCAGCTTGTATGGTTCAACTCGATTATCTGTGGCCGTCGTAATTTGTGAGTGGGCAAATTACAGATATAGAAATGGTTTATGTGATAAATAAACTTGAACCTAAAGAGTCCCACAATATAAAGTATACATGTTGAGCACTTGGGCAATTAATTATGGATAATTTAGATTATTCATAATTTACACAAGCTCTTAAAATAATTTGTATTTGTATATGATACATAATTTGATTGGATACACATTAAAGACCGATTAGAATTTGACGATTGTCTTTATTATGATTAATTGAATTAATTAAAGATTAATTGATTATTGATTATAATAAAGGAGGAATATTCTTAAAATATTTTTCCATAACCTTATTTTCTTTTTTAGTTAGTGAATGGAAATTCAAATTAATTAATTGCTAATTAATTTGAATTTCTAGAAGAAAAGTAATATTGGAATATTTTTTATCACTTGGCCAATTGTGATTGGCTAAATCATATATTTGAGACACATGAATTCCACTAATCTAAACATAAATAAAATAAATAAATTTTAATTAGATTAAGATGTGTCAAATTTCAGTCCAAGTTTTGACTTGGAAAATGACCAAGATAGGCCCTAGAATTCAACCACAACAAATAAAAATGGGAAAGTTCTTTCATTTTTTTGGTTAGCCATCCTCATGTGTTGAGAACTAAAAAATATATAGTATAGTTAGCTTCAAAAGCTTCAACACCAAAAGAGAAGTATTTGAAAGAATTGGAAACAAAGTCATAGCTTAATTTGATTAAGGTAACACTTATGTTTCTAGTTTTGGAAATTATTTATCACAAGCACGTTATTATGTATTTGATATATATTTCATGTTACTAAATGTATTTATGAATGATATATTTGTTTCCAAATATTTTCCCATGGTCGAGATGCGTACCCACTACATCATATTTAGGGCGAGGTCCCTCTTGTCAGCAGTATTGGGTCGAGACGCGTACCAGGGCCGAGATGCGTGCCCCCGTTGTCGATTATAGTTCCGGGCCGAGATGCGTGCCCAGGGTCGAGATGCGTACCCCAACTACATCATATTTAGGGCGAGGTCCCTCTTGTCAGCGGTATTGGGTCGAGACGCATACCCAGGGCCGAGATGCGTGCCCCCGTTGTCGATTGTAGTTCCGGGCCGAGATGCATGCCCAGGGTCGAGATGCGTACCCACTACATCATATTCAGGGCGAGGTCCCTCTTGTCAGCGGTATTGGGTCGAGATGCGTACCCAGGGCCGAGATGCGTGCCCCCGTTGTCGGTTGTAGTTCCGGCCGAGATGCGTGCACAGGGTCGAGATGCGTACCCACTACATCATATTCAGGGCGAGGTCCCTCTTGTCAGCGGTATTGGGTCGAGATGCGTACCCAGGGCCGAGATGCGTGCCCCCGTTGTCGGTTGTAGTTCCGGGCCGAGATGCGTACCCACATCATCAGTTCGAGGGTCGAGGTGCCCTATTGTCATTAGCAGTTTCAGGATGTGTCCCAGGGCCGAGGTGCCCATCACACAATCAACTCAGTTCGAAGCAGCAGGCAGACCAAGTGGCAGCTGGCGAGCCAGGTAAGTGAAAATGCATTGCATGTACTTTGATAGGATTGTCATTGTCACACACTGCACAAGTCCCATCAAAGTGGGGGCGACTGTAGGCATTGCATTTTTACACATTAGCCCAATGATGAGTCTCGTATGGAGCCAACTACTTCTTTAGTCATGAAAGCCGCGAGAAACGGACGTTGGAAGGGTAAAGTTGGAAAATATATTTTTTGATGGATTTAATCTCATTGTTTGAGCTTCGGTTGCTTGTTGGACTTCCGTTTCAAAGCTTATCTTAGGCCCAAAACCCCACAAACCACTTACCAAACCCAAACCAAACCCAAAATACCCAAGTCAAACCAAGTCAAACCAAGCCCATGCCCAAGGAAGGTGATTCACGCCCATCACTCCCTTATTTAGCCAAAATCACATTTAACACATGCCTAAATCAATTCAAATCCTTACCTAAACAAAAGAAATCAAATCAAATCCCTACCAAATCAAATCCAATCAACAAATCCCAATTAGGAGATCTATTCCTTGTTAGACACAAATTAGGAGATCCTTTCCTAATCTAATAAGGAAAGTCTTCTCTCTTTGCCTATAAAAAGAGACCTTCACCCCCCATTCAAAACCTAGCACATATACATCCCTCTCACACGCCTAAAGCACTCTCTAATCCTCCATTGCACGCCCAAGCAGCCCCCTGAAGCCTCCATTGCCGCACCTTCAAGATCCAATAGCCTCTATTGCCGCACCTTCCCTCCATCATCAACACCCTTCACGCCCAAGCCCTAAACTTAACCCTCCATTGCCGAGTTCCAGCCCCCATTTACAGCCCTAAAACACCCTCAAATAAACCTTATTCACAGCCCTAAAGTCGCACTAAACACCTCCAAACACAGCCCCATTCGCAGCCCCAAAACAGTCCCTGAAAACACCCCACTGCACCAGTGAAATGCTGAGTTTAGCTCGCTGTTCTGGTCAATTCTTGCTGCGGCTTTAGCCAGCAAAATAGCCCTAAAATCACCTAGAAAACCCCCCCAAAAACCTCCATAAAGTTTCCCTAAAAAATCCCCACAAACGCACCTCCCTAAGCCTTCAAAATCACCCAAAACAGTCCGCTAAACCATCAAGACAGTGACCTGAAACGTAGCAGCCAAACGGACTTGAAACAGCAGCCCGAACAGCAAAACAGCGAGGAAAGACGTTGAGTTGGTGAACTAAAAGAGTAGTGGATCATTCACCCTTCCAACGGACGTGTAACGCCCTTTCTTAGACGACAAAAGAGGTTAGACCTGAGGGCACCTTTCTACTTATCTTCTTTATTATTGTTTTATTTATTTCGATATATAATTGTATGAGAGTCGTTTGAAGCATGATGTGATTGTTGGATGAGCGGGATATGTGTTCTCTTTTGTGATATATCGGATGGAAACCCGGACGTAAATTCCATAGCCGACTCCGAATGGACGGTAGTATGGTCTGCACTCGGGATACAATACCACGTACCACTTAAGATACACACATCTCGTCTCATGCTAATTTGTATTTGAGCATGTTATAGTCTTTAGGTTATATGTTTATTATTTAAAGCATGGTTTAATTTAGTTTGTTATTTATTTGTTAAAGCATGTTTAGGTTGTTCATTATGCATGTTCTTGGTTTATGATGCGTTTGGGTAATGATTTATACATGTTGGTTTAATGGTTCAATAGGCTTGTTGTGTTACATTGCGTGAAATTATTTGGATGAAAGCATGTTAGATCTAAGTACCCTTGAGCATGAATGATGAATAGATTCGGTTAGTTTATTGCACAAATTATATCATCACAAGTGACATAAGTAAGGGACCATTCCGAACCCAACGAATTGAGGTCTTCCCTTGTGAGGGGTGAGTGCGGCCTTAAATCTTTGTCCCGGTTCACACCGGGTGGCGACTCCATGTTATTTCATACTTCCCAACTAGGCCGCGAGCCTAGAAAAGCGTCGCCCAGGTTCTGTTGTCTACAGTCTGGCGACTCCACTGGGGATATTCAGAGAATCGGCCTCGAAATCATGTCTTGTGATGTGTATAATTTGTGCATTAGTTGACCATTTCTATAGTGGGTTGAGGGGGTTAATCAAAGGCTTTGTTGAAGCTAGGTGATGGTTGGGTGTCTTCCTTCACTCACTACCCTTCGGGGAAAAGCTGTGAAGGCACCTAGATAAATCATTACTTGTAGCTCGTTGTGACATACTAGTTTGGAGGACTCGTTGTTTATTCCTGACACCAAGCGATAAGAGCCTAAGGGGCTTAGGTACTTAAGAGAGCCTCGCTCCACCTTCCCTCTGGGGAATCTACAACGGGAAATTCATTCGACAGTTAGCCACACACCATAACTCGTTGGCACGTACCGTAAGGTATAAAAAGGTGCACTCACTTGGTCGCTCGAACCCTTGAGTAGGGAGTCCTAGTTGTGGGTAATCCTTCGTCAAACGAGAGCCTTTGTCCGCGCCCCGTGAACCCACTTATGGAATTTAGCCATGAAGAATCGGTAGTTATTTATTTTATGTTTGTGCGTTGGACCGCCGTCATTTGGATCCAGTTGGACCTTTTGTCAAAAGATATGAACTTGTTGGGCCATTTAAACTGGGACAAGTTCGTGCCCTTTGAGAGTTGGACAAAAAGCTTCTAAAATACCGGTGGGCCACTTTGTGAATGGGCCTTTTATCATTTGAAGTCATTTAGCAATATCATTGTAAAGTGTAAACCTGTTGGGCCTTTTCAACTGGGACAAGTTTGCACCGTGAGATGGTGTGATTAAATACTTTAAAATGATAATGGGCCAAGTAGTTTAAAGTTTCTTTTCATAATTAAATATATTACATGCATTGCATGCATCTCATGCATACATGCATCATGTTAACCCCTGTGTCTTAAAAGCCATCATAGATATCCGTTGGGTTAGGAAAAAGAAGACTTGTCAAAGAAGAGTTTAGCAAACATAGATATCGGGGAAAAGGAAATCGAGAAACAGAAAACCTTACGGCAATGAGAGAAAGACCATGGTGGGCCCAAGAAAAAAAAAAGGAAAAGAAAAAAAAAGAAAAAAAAAAGAAATCATTTGTTTTTAGTCCTCAATAGTTAGACATAAGTCCGATGATGAAATCGTTTACTTTAGGGAGAAATCTTAGAAACGATAAACCTTTGATGTGCTTTTATCTGATACTTTGAGTGATTGATCTATGTTAGACTCGTAAGCACTTCACTATAGGTTCTTAGCGGTGAAAACCTGAGTAATTGACAGTGTGACTAGTTGAAGAAATTGTAGGTCGGTGAATGACCGTTTGCTTAGATGTCTATCTTGATTTGTTTATGTTATGATGTGTGGTATGGTTGAAAATGAAAGAAAAGTCTCTAAAAAATAGAATTGAACCACCTATAACTGATAAGCGTGAAGCTACCCATGGGCGAGTATTAGGACCACCATGAGGAGAAATGCTACCTTAAAGGGTAGGTGTGTTGAAAAAAAAAGAAGAAAGAAAATGAAAAAAGAAAAGAAGAAGTTCAAAATGAAAAGAGAAAAGAAAGAGAAAAGAGAAAAAAAGAAAGAAAACCATACCACATTGAGCACAGAAAAGCAACTGCAGGCATAATTGAGACATCTAGGTTGGTTTGACCCATCGATCCCAATTTTTTGACGATATCATTGAGTTGGCTTACCTGGGGATGAATCTGCGAAGGAACCTTTGCACACACACACTTTGAGTCTGGCTTAGATCGTTTATTCAAAGACTTGGATTTGAGTTGCGTTGAATGTTTTGAAGGTTCTCTGGTTTCATTACTGAGCATTCTTTGAGGACAATGATATGTATAACTATTGGGACTATTTCGTAGCATGTAATATAGTATGATGATATGGAAGCCCCACCATGTGGTTCATCTTGACCAAGTACAAACAGCGGAGAGCAGAAAGCTAAACCAAGACTAGGGGGACTAGTCTACTCCATCGTGAATCAGGGACATAACAAGATATTGAGTCATGAGACCAGAGAGAAGACTGAGCAATCACCTAGAGAACTGACGGAAGACCTAATCCAATGGAATAGGAAATTCATTCATGCATGCATGCATACACGTAACATATTTTGCATTCTTTTTGTGTTTGTTTCGTTTTGTATTCACAGGTTTCAAAGAAGAAAAAGAGAAAGCGGCAAAGATAAGCCAACCAGAATCAGCAACATATGAGTAGTAGTTTTGGGGATGAGTCCCAGGGTTGAGGCCCATATCAGTATCAGCTTTGGGGGGAGGCCCACGTCAGTATCAGTCTGGGGGCGAGGCGCACATCAGTGTCTGTATGGGGGCGAGGCCCACATCAGTTTCAGTTTGGGGTCGAGGCCCATATCAGTATTTGTTTGGGGATGAGTCCCGGGGTTGAGGCCCACATCAGTATCAGCTTGGGGCGAGGCCTACATCAGTTTGGGGCGAGGCCCACATCAGTATCAACTCAGGGTCGAGGCCCACCTTATCAGCAGTTTGGGGAATGAATCCCAGGGTCGAGGCCCACATCGTCAGAGTTTCGGGAATGAATCCCAGAGGAATGAATCCCAGGGTCGAGGCCCACATCGCTAGAGTTTTGGAATGAATCCGGGAATGAATCCCAGGGTCGAGACCCACTTTATCAGTAGTTTTGGGAATGAATCCCAGGGCCGAGGCCCACACTATCAGCAGTTTGGGGAATGAATTCCAGGGTCGAGGCCCACATCGTCAGAGTTTCGGGAATGAATCCCAAAGGAATGAATCCCAGGGCCGAGGCCCACGTTGTCAGAATTTGGATTGAATCTTGGGAATGAATCCGAGGGCAGAGGCCCACGTCGTCAGAATTTGGAATGAATCCAGGGAATGAATCCCAGGGCCGAGGCCCACGTTGTCAGAATTTGGAATGAATCCAGGGAATGAATCCCAGGGCCGAAGCCCACATCATCGGAATTTTGGAATGAATCCAGGGAACGAATCCCAGGGCCGAGGCCCACATCAGCAGAATTTTGGAATGGATCCAGGGAATGAATCCTAGGGCCGAGGCCAACGTCGTCTGAATTTGGAATGAATCCAGGGGATGAATCCCAGGGGGAGGCCCACATCAGCATCAGTCTGGAGGCGAGGCCCACATTAGCATCAGTGACAGACTTGTCGGGTATGGAACTCTGGGGGCGAGGCCCACATTGGTTCAGCATCGGTTTCTGCCGGGTATGGCACTCTGGGGGCGAGGCCCACATTAGTTCAGTATCAGTTTCTGCCGGGTATGGCATACTGGGGGTGAGGCCCACATCAGCATCAGATCGAGGCGAGGCCCATATCAGTTCGGGCACAAGGCCCAGTGGAATAAGCCCACCTTCAAAACAGCTTGGGAATAAAGCCCACATTCGGTACAGTTCAGGAATAAAGCCTGCATCCAGTTCAGTTCAGGAAGAAAGCCTGCATTCATCTCAGTACTGGAATAAAGCCCACATTCAGTACAGTTCAGGAATAAAGCCTGCATCCAGTTCAGTTCAGGAAGAAAGCCTACATCCAATATAGTCCGGGAATGGACAGTCCGGGAATGGACACGCCGAGAATGGCACGCCGGGAATGGCACTCCGAGAATGGAGATTTAGTCCAGGAATGGACAGCCCGAGAATGAGCACGCCGGGGATGGCACGCCGGGAATGGCACTCCGAGAATGGAGATTTAGTCCAGGAATGGACAGCTCGAGAAAGAGCACACCGGGAATGGCACACTGAGAAAGGGAGATACAGTCCGGGAATGGACAGCTCAGGAATGAGCACGCCGGGAATGGCACTCCGGGAATGGAGATCGGTTCGGGAATGGACCACATCTGGTGACAGTTCGGGAATGAACCTCATCACACCACATCATTCTGGGGGCGAGGCCCACATCAGTATCAGTTTGAGGGCGAGGTCCCTATTGTCAGCGGTATTGGGTCGAGATGCGTGCCCCCGTTGTCGTTTGTAATTCTGGGTCGAGATGCGTACCTAGGGTCGAGGTGCCCACTACATCATCATATTCAGGGCGAGGTCCCTATTGTCAGCGGTATTGGGTCGAGATGCGTACCCAGGGCCGAGATGCGTGCCCCCGTTGTCGGTTGTAGTTCCGGGCCGAGATGCGTGCCCAGGGTCGAGATGCGTACCCACTACATCATATTCATGGCGAGGTCCCTCTTGTTAGCGGTATTGGGTCGAGATGCATACCCAAGGCCGAGATGCGTGCCCTCGTTCTCGGTTGTAGTTCCGGGCCGAGATGCGTACCCACTACATCATATTCAGGGCAAGGTCCCTCTTGTCAGTGGTATTGGGTCGAGATGCGTACTCAGGGCCGAGATGCATGCCCCCGTTGTCGGATGTAGTTCCGGGCCGAGATACGTGCCCAGGGTCGAGATGCGTACTCACACATCATATTCAGGGCGAGGTCCCTCTTGTCAGTGGTATTGGGTCGAGATGCGTACCCAGGGCCGAGATGCGTGCCCCCGTTTTCGGTTGTAGTTCCGGGCCGAGATGCGTGCCCAGGGTCGAGATGCGTACCCACTACATCATATTTAGGGCGAGGTCCCTCTTGTCAGCGGTATTGGGTCGAGTCGCGTACCCAGGGCCGAGATGCGTGCCCCCGTTTTCAATTGTAGTTCCGGGCCGAGATGCGTGCCCAGGGTCGAGATGCGCACCCCCACTACATCATATTTAGGGCGAGGTCCCTCTTGTCAGCGGTATTGGGTCGAGACGCGTACTCAGGGCCGAGATGCGTGCCCCCGTTGTCGATTGTAGTTCCGGGCCGAGATGCGTGCCCAGGGTCGAGATGCGTACCCACTACATCATATTCAGGGCGAGGTCCCTCTTGTCAGCGGTATTGGGTCGAGCTGCGTACTCAGGGCCGAGATGCGTGCCCCCATTGTCGGTTGTAGTTCCGGGCCGAGATGCGTGCCCAGGGTCGAGATGCGTACACACTACATCATATTCAGGGCGAGGTCCCTCTTGTCAGTGGTATTGGGTCGAGATGCGTACCCAGGGCCGAGATGCGTGCCCCCGTTGTCGGTTGTAGTTCCGGGCCGAGATGTGTGCCCAGGGTCGAGATGCGTACCCACATCATCAGTTCGAGGGTCGAGGTACCCTATTGTCATTAGCAGTTTCGGGATACGTCCCAGGGCCGAGGTGCCCATCACACAATCAACTCAGTTCGAAGCAGCAGGCAGACCAGGTGGCAGCTGGCGAGCCAGGTAAGTGAAAATGCATTGCATGTACTTTGATAGGATTGTCATTGTCATACACTGCACAAGTCCCATCAAAGTGGGGGCGACTGTAGGCATTGCATTTTTACACATTAGCCTAATGATGAGTCTCGTATGGAGGCAACTACTTCTTTAGTCATGAAAGCCGCGGGAAACGGACGTTGGAAGGGTAAAGTTGGAAAATAGAATTTTTGATGGATTTAATCTCGTTGTTTGAGCTTCGGTTGCTTGTTGGACTTCCATTTCAAAGCTTATCTTAGGCCCAAAACCTCACAAACCACTTACCAAACCCAAACCAAACCCAAAATACCCAAGTCAAACCAAGTCAAACCAAGCCCATGCCCAAGGAAGGTGATTCACGCCCATCACTCCCCTATTTAGCCAAAATCACATTTAACACATGCCTAAATCAATTCAAATCCTTACCTAAACAAAAGAAATCAAATCAAATCCCTACCAAATCAAATCCAATCAACAAATCCCAATTAGGAGATCTATTCCTTGTTAGACACCAATTAGGAGATCCTCTCCTAATCTAATAAGGAAAGTCTTCTCTCTTTGCCTATAAAAAGAGACCTTCACCCCCCATTCAAAACCTAGCACATATACATCCCTCTCACACGCCTAAAGCACTCTCTTCAGCCTCCATTTCACGCCCAAGTAGCCCCCTGAAGCCTCCATTGCCGCACCTTCAAGATCCAATAGCCTCTATTGCCGCACCTTCCCTCCATCATCAACACCCTTCACGCCCAAGCCCTTAAATTAACCCTCCATTGCCGAGTTCCAACCCCCTTTAGAGCCCTAAAACACCCTCAAATAAACCTTATTCACAGCCCTAAATTCGCACTAAACACCCTCCAAACACAGCCCCATTCGCAGCCCCAAAACAGTCCCTGAAAACACCCCACTGCACCAGTGACTGCTGAGTTTAGCTCGCTGTTCTGGTCAGTTCTTGCTGCGGCTTTAGCCAGAAAAATAGCCCTAAAATCACCTAGAAAACCCCCCCAAAAACCTCCATAAAGTTTCCCTAAAAAATCCCCACAAACGCACCTCCCTAAGCCTTCAAAATCACCCAAAATAGTCCGCTAAACCATCAAGCAGTGACCTGAAACGTAGCAGCCAAACAGCAGCGAAACGGACTTGAAACAGCAGCCCGAATAGCAAAACAGCGAGGAAAGATGTTGAGTTGGTGAACTAAAAGAGTAGCGGATCATTCACCCTTCCAACGGACGTGTAACGCCCTTTCTTAGACGACAAAAGAGGTTAGACCTGAGGGCACCTTTCTACTTATCTTCTTTATTGTTGTTTTTTATTTTTGATTTATAATTGCATGAGAGTCGTTTGAAGCATGATGTGATTGTTGGATGAGCGGGATATGTGTTCTCTTTTGTGGTATATCGGATGGAAACCCGGACGTAAATTCCATAGCCGACTCCGAATGGACGGTAGTATGGTCTGCACTCGGGATACAATGCCACGTACCACTTAAGATACACGCATCTCGTCTCATCCTAATTTGTATTTGAGCATGTTATAGTCTTTAGGTTATATGTTTATTATTTAAAGCATGGTTTAATTTAGTTTTGTTATTTATTTGTTAAGCATGTTTAGGTTGTTCATTATGCATGTTCTTGGTTTATGATGCGTTTGGGTAATGATTTATACATGTTGGTTTAATGGTTCAATAGGCTTGTTGTTGTTGGTTAATTCTAAGGTCCCAAGATCAAATCAAGACATGAAATAATGTGTGAACACACCAACGGAGGTAGCGGAATACTCACATTGATCGGTTATGTCGATTTGGAGACGATTGAAGCCCAAAAACGCACTGCCATGTAAGCCTACTGCATGCAGTCCACTGCCTACAAAAACAGAAAATTGAGTGAAGAAACGGAGCTCCAATCTTCTTCGGATGGATCCCGTCTCATGGGGGAACCTCCCTACCACCTTCGCAAGACTTGTAAGTGTGCTAGCACTTGATTTCTCACCATGAGAAACCACTCTTGCTTCCCTTTACCTCACGCCCAAACTGGTTCCAAACCAGTGAACACTTTGCTCAAATGGGCGTGAGAGAAGAGAGACAATTTGAGAGAGAAGAAGTTGTGTTATCTTAATTAAAATGATTTACCAAAAATCAATTTATATTTATGCCATAATTTATTAAATTAATAATAAATTTATGACACAAAACATGCAATGGCTTAGAGTGTCAAACACTCAATTTCCATGCAATAACATTGAGTGCATTGTACACTATCTACATGCAATGCATTAGAATGACATGTGTCATGTGGGCCCCACACGTTTCCAAATGAAAGTGGGCCCACGTGCACTCACGCGTTCGGGTTCGATATTTCCGAAATACCGAGCTTACGTCGCGACGTTAATTCAATCGAATTTAAATAAATAATTGCGCCTGGCGAAATTATTATTTACGTCGCTAACGAATTAATTCTAAATTAACTCGTTTGCCCGAATTAAAATCTAATTTTAATTCCGCGTCGAAATCTAATTTCATTTAATATATCGAATATATTAATTCACCGATCAATTCCAAATAATCGTTCTCTCTCTTAGACGACATTTTATCCCGGATAAAATATCTCCGTTATTATCCTAGATTAATTTTCTCTCTCTCTTCTTCATAATCCCAGATTATTCAAGAGTGCGAGTTGTGCGTCATCGGTGGATTATCGGGAAGCGACCCATGAGATCCCCGGATAATCTGGCAGTAAATACGGTCATCGGAGTATCCGAATCACGTACGTACCAAGTACTACGTTCTACCGATTTACGAGACAAGGTCCTCCTAGCAAAGCACCAAGTCTTCCCAAGTTCTCCGGACATATTCATCAAAGAATATTAAGATCTGTATCAAGCGTAGTATACGATTGTATTGTACATATCGGCCCAGTATCGGATTGTCACGTGTTAGGGCTGGGGCTGGATAAGTGTCTGCCCCGTCCGAAACACATATCGGATGTCTGGTAACTATTCTCTATAATCGGATATTCATGACCTGGTCATAATATCACGATTGGATGCGCATCACTTAAGAGCACTAATACCGTATCCTGCGTGACATCATCTCCATTATGACTGGAGTGACACTTCCGTCTTGACATCACATCCAATACACTACGACTCTCTGATAAACCCAGAAGAGGTGAACACAGAACCAGTTAAGATCCCCCACCACCAAAACCAAAGTTTACCGATTGTCGTAAGTATTAGCGATGTAAGTCTCAGGTTAAGACTATACACACCTACCTTGATTTCGGCCTACCATAGACACCTAGTCATAATACCAATGGGATTCCGAAGGGTCTATCCAGAGCGAAGCTGTTTCCCGTACCATCGGTGAAACACGACCTCCTATCGCACTTGCACAAGTATCCAATACTTATATATATGAGAACTATGCCGTTGTGCCCTCACAACGCGCACAAGTGCAATACTAGCCTATTCCGCATTATCGATGTCCAGTCTCGATAATATACGGCTAGGGATATTTAATGATTAATCCTTCGTGGATTGATACTGTCTCATATCATCTCAATCCAGGAACTAATCATAGGGACCTCTCTTCATTTATATATCTATGGTGATCTAATCACAAAATGATGAGAGTGCAATTTCCTTGTTACATAGTTAATTTGCAACAACAACACAATGATCTGTGCAAATAGTGACGCTATGGGTCATATTATCTAACAATCTCCCACTTGGCACATAGCCAGTCACTCAAGTGTCCTACACCTGAACTATGTACGGTTCGCTCAAATTGCTGAGGAAATGTTTTCGTCAGCGGATTTGTTTGATTATCGTTTGACGCGATTTATACGATCATCACATCGCCACGATGTATGATCCGAACGAATCAGATGATATAGAAGTATATATCTGGATCGTCGATGAGACCCTTTAATTCCTTAGCCTGTGCTGACGCCTAGCTCAGCTGCTAACAGATTATATCTAATCTAATTAGATTTACTTTCGACCCAAAAGACTTCTATTGCTGCCTCAGCTGCAGCAATAATCCGCATTTGTTGTTTATTCGGCAACAGTTATCTTGCTTGGAAGATTTCCAGCTCACTGTCCCGGTGTTCAAACTTTATAGTACCGTAGTATTTAACTGTTTGGAAACTTGCAGTAGTGATCCAGTCACTTAAGTTCTCCTTCTCCATAGTTTAAGATAGCATCTTTAGTTCTCTGAGATACTAACAGATGTTCTTAACTTCAATCCAGTGACTGTCACTTGGATTGACCTGATTGTGACTCCATATGCTCGAAGCGTATGAGACACCAATACAAGTACATTTTAAATGTACAATTTCCCAGAGAGTGTTAACAACTCCAAATCTATCCCAGTAGATCTTTATTCCTTGAATAAAGGTTGTTACTCCTCAGAATTCTACGGAGAATTTCATTGAAAGCCAAGCTTTCAACAATAGCTTTATGGGAATTTCACTGTCAGTGCGCTCTCCCACTAACCTCCTTATATACACAAGAATTATTTCGTTTTGAGTTCAAATCATAAACCATTATGATTATTTCAAAACGACAGTTCCAAGAACTTTATGCTTGCATCAATCCAAACATGGATCGAATAACCCGCAAACCTTGTTTGTTGGTTATACAAAATCGTCAGGATGTTGTAAACATCCTCCAAAAGGTTTCCTTTTCAGGAAAGCGATTTTGAATTTATAACTGGCACATTTCATAAATGAAATATACAGTTATTTTCAAGCATCTTCAAAATGGATTTACCATGGCAACAGGTAAAAGGTTGAACCGTTATTAACTTAATGTTGATAACGATACCTTCCGTCAAAAGCTTAGCTTTGCACGTTGGTATGTTGCCTTCCATGTATGTCTTCCTTGAAGACGTTTAATGTACCATAGGCACAACCCCTTGTGGTACAACAACTAGTATCCAAACATAGTTGTTATATATGGAATCCATTTCGGACTCATGGCACTTTGCCATAACAGGGAGTCGATACCTCGTATCACTTCCTCGTAACGTAGTCGGATGGTACACCTCCATAAGATTGACATTTTTATGGGGTGAGATCAGAAACACATACCTTAGGTTGTTTTCTGACTCTATCCGATCTACGAAGTTCTTGTGTATTTGAAGATTAATGGTATAGTTTCATCATAGATGAACTATTTGTGTTCCATTACGGACTTCGTGCCTAGAACAGTATCACTCCGATTTTTCATCGAGTATCACTATCCTCCCACTGACCACTGCATATCGGTATTCCTCTCAGGAAAACCGCATGGTGAGCAACAATTACATTGTTCTCATGTGGGATATACAAGTACTATACTTAAGGTTTCCCTTAAGATAACCTATATTGGCACTTATCCAATTTGGGTCCTTAGTTTGGTATCATCCAAACGCTATGCCTGGCATACCCAAATATCAGGAATGAGAAACCTCGTTTCTTCCCTGTTCATATCCTATATGATATCTGTCAAACAGATTTATATGGAACCTTATTCTAAATAAGTTTTGCACTGTTAATACATATCCTGTAGAAGGAAATAGTAGCTCAGAGCGACTCGTGATAAACCATATCATGTCCAACAAAATTCGGTTTTAGTTCAGACACACCGTCTAACTGACGTGTCTCGAGAGGAGTCCTCATCTGAAAGAATACCATACTCTTTCATGTACGTATGAAACTTACTGCTTAAGTATTTTCCATTACGGTATTACCGTGGCGGAATAATACTATAGCCGATCTGTTTGTCTACTTCGTGTCGAAACTCTAAAGTTTCCGATCTGTGTTCTTCAAAAGAAACACATAACCACAACGTGATGTCACATCCGTTAAGGTCACGAAATATTCATGTTCACATCTAGCCTAACTAGATATGGCCCACTAAATTCATCATGAATAGGGCTAACAGATCGGTGGCCCTTTTACTATTACCAAGTAAATAGTATTTTAGGTATTTTACCTAATAAACTAGATTCGCAGACCTTATTTGAATAGTCAAATCAGTCCTAGTACCCACTCTTAAAAAATGTGGATATACGAGTCTTCTATAATTGTGTCCTAGACAACAATGCCACAAATAAGTCTCTATTGATCAAATCAATTTGAGCTATTTATTTGTCATTTTATATGTTTGAGATTTTATTTATATTCAAAATATAAATTCTGTTATTTACACCCAATGTATTTATCTCAGTATCATCTTTATATATTGAAACACTTTAGTGTTCTAGAATATAAAGGTTTTATCCGCAATGGATTAAACACTGATATAGAGATAATGTCTCTAGTTAAACTAGTTACATTATAACAGTTCCTAATTTAGGTACATACCCAAAGGATAGTTCCTAAACTTAGGTATCTACGGTCGAAAACAGCGACTTTCGTCCCGTTTCCAATTCGCAGAGAAATCTCGGCTTGAAGCCAGTATCCAGCTCACAGCGGATTCTGAACGTCAATACATATATGTATATGTACCACACTAAGTATTTAAAATCCAATTTCAATACTAGTAGTGAACATAACTTTGACAATATTTTTTAAAGTTAGAGTCTCGCCCTTTCTTTAATTCCTTCGTGTCTTCCATATCCAAATGGTAGTCACTTTGGGATATATCAATTATCCTTTTCAAATTTCACAAACCTTTGGCCAAGCCTTGGGTTTCGGAATATCGAAACGATGTGCACCTTGTGCTACATGCCCAATTGCAAACTTTGACTTTTCTCCACTAGAATAGTCAATTAATTCTCCAAGAATTATTAATTGCAATTTTAATACTTTTAAATCTAAAGATAGATTTATTGTAAGTATATTAATTAAGCACTAAAGTCATCATCACATAAATCTTCCAAAGACTTTATGCTCTACTATTTGCTTAATTATAGGCTTAGTCATAATAAGTTATTTTATCAAATAAATTAACCTATTATTAATTCCCAATTGAAAATTAAATCATTTAAAACATTTAATCCAAGGATTATATATTTTAAATATTCAACCTTTTCAATTTTTTTACTTGATTTTAATAGTCCAACTATTTAATCAAATTATTAAGGTACTATTTATTATAATGATTACAATAATCCAATTATTTAATCAACTATAATTTTAATATTGATTACTATAATCCCATTATAAAATCAACTATCATTTAATTCAATTATATTGATTACTATAATCCAATTACAAAATCAACTATATATTGAATGAGTTTGTATATAGTCCAACTATATATATATTTTTAAAACAACAAAAAATATTAGTCCGACTAATACTTTTAATTAATATGACGAGTAATATATAAATGAGCGTGTTTAGTGAGTATTCGAACGAATGTTGCAAATTCAATACTTGCCTCCCACTATTTTTCGTCGAGCCTCGAACCCTCTGTGGAGTACTCGGGAAACCGTGTTTCCTAGTGGGCTAGGATCCTATTAAATAACACACAACCCTGACTTTGGCCAATAAAAAGCTGTATGCTATTTAACTAGGTAGATCTCACAGATCAATTGGATCTCATCCAATTCCTAGATCCGGTTAGGTGGACATCCAAGTCCGAAACATATGTATAATGTCAATGTATCCATACATTTTCCTAACCCTATCCTCTGAATCATTTAGGCCTTGGCTTTGGCCAAACACAACCTAATGATTCCAGTTAAACGGGACCCATTGACGAGGAAAGTTTCGTAATCAATGTCATTGGACAAAAAGTGATCTGACTTTGGTCAATAAAAATCACGATTTGGACAAGACACCGATATGCAACAAAACTCTCATGATTCAAGTACATCCTTGATTGACAAAGGTCTTGACTTTGGTCAAAAACAAACCAATGCCAACTTCGGATCTTGAACAAGAATCATTCAATGGAAGGATATTTGCTTAATATAGATTGAGGGATTTTCGCGTGCAAATTGGCTACCAATTTAATTATCTTTGTTAGGTCTCATCATCATACACCCTTAAACATGCATTCTAAATACATAATAAAGCGAGTATGAAATAAATAATAATGATATGCGGATGGATACTTAACACATTGATCCTAGATCTAATCTCTCCCTTTCTCACTCAAGCTAGCACTTGTACTACTTCTACCCGTTACACTACACTTCTAAAGAAACCTCATATACATAGAGGGGAATAGGTGAGAAGAGAATACAAGAGAAAGAAGGTGATAAGGCTGGACACGCAGGTCCAATTTAATAAATCGAATTTATTACAACAATTTCTAAAATTGCCCACCCAACTAATATCCATCCGATATGCATTATTCATTCAACACAACCATGTATTCACACACATAAGCATGCTATCAATCAATCTAATCAAATTAATTAATCTGATAATTAAGTGATCATCCAATGTTCAAACAACGATTTGATTTTGATCGAGTCAAACTCGTTTTTGCGAATAAGTACTCAAAGTACGAATTCATGAATTAAATTAAACTACATAATTAAATCCAATTTAACATGTATTTAATACTAATTCACTATTCAATTCCAAATTAAATATTGCACTTTATATTAATAAACCTTTTACGATTTAAATTCCAAATTCAATCGCGTCGGGACTCAAAGTCCGATTAACGTCCAACGTCAATTTAATTTAAGTCTAATGGGCTTTAACTAATTTCTTTAGGCATGGGCTTCGGCAACCAAAGCCCAATAGTGGAATCACCCAAAATGCCTTAGAAATCAATTTCGGCCCATTAGGCCCAATAAACATTAAAGGTTCTTAGTCGCAATTGGGCTTTATGGTTAAGGTTTTGGGCCCAATTGGATCCAATCCACTTGGCCATAAACCAAACTTGATAAATCAAGCCCAATAGCCCCAAATACAACAATTCAAGCCCAAATCCAATTTAAGCCTAAATAATTAAATTACACTAATCCAATTACGCAATTTAATTACCTAAAGTGCATTACATGATTAATCGACTAAATCAATATTTTAAAACACCAAATTAGTCTAATTAATCATATTCAATTCATTATCACATGTCAAACACACATAATGAAAAATCAAACCCATAAACATGCTTGCTAAGTCTCGGCCAAGGAAGTTATTTTGTCCGATTTGAATTCAATCCGATTAATTACACAATCGACAACGTATTAACTTCCCGATGATTTCATACACATCCAATGTTCATAAAAATCAAAATATACCAAGACATTCAAGGGCATATCACATTCGGCCAACATATAGAATTAGGGTTTATGTTCAATTCAAAGTACAATCCAATTGACCTCAAATTAACATCTCCTACATGATTTTAACTCAATCCAATGAATCAAAATCAAAAATTCCAAGGATTCAAAATCCATTAAACATTCGGCCAAGGCATAAGTTTGGGGAAAATAATTCCAAATCATTTTTCATCAAATTAGTCCAACCAAAATGAATTTAAACATGTTATAAGCATACTCAAACAAACAATTCATTCAAATCATGCTCAAATCACATTTACCCAAATTTTAAACCCTACAAATTTCATGCTTGCAACATTAGCTCATGATGCCATTGTTGGTTAATTCTAAGGTCCCAAGATCAAATCAAGACATGAAATAATGTGTGAACACACCAACGGAGGTAGCGGAATACTCACATTGATCGGTTATGTCGATTTGGAGACGATTCAAGCCCAAAAACGCACTGCCATGTAAGCCTACTGCATGCAGTCCACTGCCTACAAAAACAGAAAATTGAGTGAAAGAAACGGAGCTCCAATCTTCTTCGGATGGATCCCGTCTCATGGGGAACCTCCCTACCACCTTCGCAAGACTTGTAAGTGTGCTAGCACTGATTTCTCACCATGAGAAACCACTCTTGCTTCCCTTTAGCTCACGCCCAAACTGGTTCCAAACCAGTGAACACTTTGCTCAAATGGGCGTGAGAGAAGAGAGACAATTTGAGAGAGAAGAAGTTGTGTTATCTAATTAAAATGATTTACCAAAAACAATTTATATTTATGCCATAATTTATTAAATTAATAATAAATTTATGACACAAAACATGCAATGGCTTAGAGTGTCAAACACTCAATTTCCATGCAATAACATTGAGTGCATTGTACACTATCTACATGCAATGCATTAGAATGACATGTGTCATGTGGGCCCCACACGTTTCCAAATGAAAGTGGGCCCACGTGCACTCACGCGTTCGGGTTCGATATTTCCGAAATACCGAGCTTACGTCGCGACGTTAATTCAATCGAATTTAAATAAATAATTGCGCCTGGCGAAATTATTATTTACGTCGCTAACGAATTAATTCTAAATTAACTCGTTTGCCCGAATTAAAATCTAATTTAATTCCGCGTCGAAATCTAATTTCATTTAATATATCGAAATATATTAATTCATCGATCAATTCCAAATTAATCGTTCTCTCTCTTTAGACGACATTTTATCCCGGATAAAATATCTTCGTTATTAATCCTAGATTAATTTTCTCTCTCTCTTCTTCATAATCCCAGATTATTCAAGAGTGCGAGTTGTGCGTCATCGATGGATTATCGGGAAGCGACCCATGAGATCCCCGGATAATCTGGCAGTAAATACGGTCGTCGGAGTATCCGAATCACGTACGTACCAAGTACTACGTTCTACCGATTTACGAGACAAGGTCGACTCCTAGCAAAGCACCAAGTCTTCCCAAGTTCTCCGGACATATTCATCAAAGAATATTAAGATCTGTATCAAGCGTAGTATACGATTGTATTGTGCATATCGGCCCAGTATCGGATTGTCACGTGTTAGGGCTGGGGCTGGATAAGTGTCTGCCCCGTCCGAAACACATATCGGATGTCTGGTAACTAGTCTCTATAATCGGATATTCATGACCTGGTCATAATTTCACGATTGGATGCGCATCACTAAGAGCACTAATACCGTATCCTGCGTGACATCATCTCCATTATGACTGGAGTGACACTTCCGTCTTGACATCACATCCAATACACTACGACTCTCTGATAAACCCAGAAGAGGTGAACACAGAACCAGTTAAGATCCCCCACCACCAAAACCAAAGTTTACCGATTGTCGTAAGTATTAGCGATGTAAGTCTCAGGTTAAGACTATACACACCTACCTTGATTTCGGCCTCCCATAGACACCTAGTCATAATACCAATGGGATTCCGAAGGGTCTATCCAGAGCGAAGCTGTTCCCGTACCATCGGTGAAACACGACCTCCTATCGCACTTGCACAAGTATCCAATACTTATATATATGAGAACTATGCCGTTGTGCCCTCACAACGCGCACAAGTGCAATACTAGCCTATTCCGCATTATCGATGTCCAGTCTCGATAATACTACGGCTAGGGATATTTAATGATTAATCCTTCGTGGATTGATACTGTCTCATATCATCTCAATCCAGGAACTAATCATAGGGACCTCTTCTTCCTATATATCTATGGTGATCTAATCACAAAATGATGAGAGTGCAATTCCTTGTTACATAGTTAATTTGCAACAACAACACAATGATCTGTGCAAATAGTGACGCTATGGGTCATATTATCTAACAGTTGTGTTACATTGCGTGAAAATTATTTGATGAAAGCATGTTAGATCTAAGTACCATTGAGCATGAATGATGAATAGATTCGGTTAGTTTATTGCACAAATTATATCATCACAAGTGACATAAGTAAGGGACCATTCCGAACCCAACGGTTTGAGGTCTTCCCTTGCGAGGGGTGAGTGCGGCCTTAAATCTTTGTCCCGGTTCACACCGGGTGGCGACTCCATGTTATTTCATACTTCCCAACTAGGCCACGAGCCTAGAAAAGCGTCGCCCAGGTTCTGTTGTCTACAGTATGCAACAAGCCTTTAAACCTCTAGGTGTCATTAGTGGATGAGTTGTAGTCTCGTGAGGGTTTACAGTGACGATACCCACAAACGTCAATTAAATACAATCACACAAAAGTTAAAAGAAACAAAATAAATAAATTCAACTGAAAAGTGAAATTATTATCCAAGTTAGTAATTATTTTATTTCTTTCTAAATTACAAAATAAGTAAATTCTTATATTCTTTTACCATTCTCCATATACACAATTAACAAGGTATTAATCAATTCATTGTGCCCACAATATTCACAAATGTAGTTGAAAAGAGAGTAATATGTTTATTCTAAAGTTATGTTAGAGTTCACACCTATTGGAAATGAAAGTTTATTTACAACAATAAGCAAATTTTTCTTTTTTTTTCTTTTTTTAGCTTTACCATTTGACGTGAATGATCACTGCTTACTGAGACAAGATGTTCGGTTACGAAGTAAAAGCATTATTAAACTAGTTAATCTCTACCATTTTACGTGAATAATCACCACTGGCCAGGCAAGATGTCTGGTTACTAAGTAGAATCTTAATTATTATCTAACTCAAGTTGTACCGTTTGATGCGAACAGTCACTGCTTGCTAGGCAAGATGTCCGGTTACTAAGTAAAACTTGGTCAGTATATTTTTATTTATATATCTCTTTTTTTTTCTTTTTTTTTAAATAAATATTCCACCGCCTTTAGGTGTTGGCTCCAATAAACTAGAGAACTGAATATTGCAAAGTTTTCACTTACAACCCATGTTCATATGTTACCGTGTATGTTGATAATACATGTCAAATGAGCATATGAAGAACAAATTTAATCAATATTATGGAGAACTTACAAATTTAAATAATTCAAAAGGAAATAAATAAAAATTAACTTGTTACTAATTAGTTTGAGATACGTCTCAGGAGCGGAAACTCCTTACTCAGCTATCTCAGAACAACAATTCCACATGGTTAGTCAAAACAAAAATAAAATTAAGAATAAAAGTTAACAAAATAAAATAAAAAAACAAACTAAACAATAAAACAATTAAGCCAAAAAATAACAACAAAGAAAAATAACAAAACCAAAAATAACAAAACGCAACAAAAAAATAAAAACAAACTAGTCAACTATCCTCTACCCCCAACCTAATTGAGACATTGTCCCCAATGTCTTAAGAAGCAGAAAAAAGAGTTTAGAAGACAATTCCTAGTTAGCGTACAGAAAGAAAACATGCATCGAACAAAATAAAATATGTAGGAAATAACAAGATAGAGCATGCAATAATCACCCCAAACATAAATCTAGCATTATTCTCATTGCAGTAAAAAATAAAAATAAAAATAAGGGAACAACACTACCGTATAAATCGCTTGATTTGTTAGACACCATTCCTTGATGGCTCTTGTTTTACTAGTAGATGATTTGCTTTTCTTTAAATGTTCCGTCAGTATTTGTTTCTACAAAAAATAAAATACAAAATTAAAAACCTACAACATGTGTACACAAAATACGAAAATAAAAATAAAAATAAAAATAAAAATTTGCATGGGTTGCCTCCCCACTAGCGCTAAATTTAACGTCTTCAACCAAACGAGTCTGAAAATTATCCTTCAATGAGGCTTTAGTGTGGTTTTGGACGTCCTAGAGAGAATAATGCCATGTGCGCTGCTTTTCCAGCGTCTTTTCCAAAAATGAGGTGGCCAAAAGAATTTTTTTTGACTTAGTGCTCGTGCCACCTTCTTAAAATTTATAGCTCTGTGTAGTACTGAAAGGAAAGAAAGAATATCAGGAGGTCTCGTATGGTGCTTGACTTTGAATGGTTGTGCCATTTTGTCAAGCTTCTGAGCATTGTCCTCAATATGTACTCCCCAATATTGTGATGTCTCAACTGGTGTCATGAGATTCTCATTATACTCCCACATTTGCTCTTGTATTTGCCCTGCATCTTGTTCCATCATTTCTTTACAGATGTATTTTAACATTTCTGCATTCAGCTCTTCATCCGATATCTGCGTAATGCATGCTTCATAAGTGTCAACCTGAGCATGTAAAAATATGTTTGTTTGTAGACCTTCATCCTCCGTGGTTAGTATGAACGGTTCGATAGCTCTTCTGTTTGTTTCTCCTCACAAATGCAGTCAGCGACCAGACAATTATCCAGATCAAATTGAGATTATGTTTGTTCGGTCTCCTGAACTGATACCTCTGACTCTTGATACTGCTCAGCCTCTTCCCCTGTTAAGGTGTCATCGTGAAATATTTGGTACTCGAAGGCTTCATCAGTGTCATCTAAAAAATGCTCCGTGAGGTATGTAGCTCTGATTTTCTATTAATTGTCTCACTTGATCTATCATTCTCTGTATGGTTGCTGCTTGACTCTGAAAGATTACTTCTCGTTTCTTGAACATGTAGTAATTCATTCATCGTGTTTCTTGAGCATGTCCATCAACATTTCTTCCTCGAATGGTTATGGTTCTTGATGAAGATCATAGGTTGATGGTGGTAGATAAGATGGAGAATATGGTTCAGTGAAATATGATGGTTCTTCATTGACGTACCAAGAATGATTTCTAATTCTGCCACCTTGAATTATACCGGTACATGCATTGATCGCATGGATGGTTACAATCACATATCTCACATCTAATCATTGCGTTCTGAAATGGTTGAGCAAATGTCGTGTTGATTGGCTATGACATCCATAAATATTTATTGGGCTGGACATCAGGCCTCAGAAAACCGGACTGTGTCTCCCTGATGTGGGGTGTATCTTCACCTCTTAAAATTCTTAATGCTTCCATCGCCCAATAAGGATACATTTTCAACCACCTGAAAATAAAATAAATAAAAATGAAAAGATAAAAATCAAAATAAAGAAAATTAGATACAAGTAAATTATATAGCTTCAAAATTAATAACGTAAGAAAAATAAGTCCCCAACAACGGCGCCAAAAACTTGATCGGTGAAATCACACACGTTACGCAAGCGCACATATCGCTCAAGTAGTATAAAATATCGATCCCAAAAGGACTTAATTTCTCATAATGTTATTAATTATTGATGCTAAATATTTACAGGTAACTAATTGAGGTTGGAAAGGGTTGTTCGTTGGTTGAATGTGGATTAACTAAATAAATAAATAAAAATACAAAATAAGAAACAAAGGAAATTAATAATAAAGAAAATATCTAGGGTTGTGAATCCGCCCAATATTACTCTAATGATGAATTGATTCTCTTATACATATGTAATAAATCAGTTTGTTAACCTGGAACACAAAGATATGTAAAAGCCTTTGTCGATGGTTAGAAGCAAACACCCAAAGTAACCAATTAACTATATGTCTATGTTAACCAAGAAAATCCAAATTCATTAATATCAAGTTCCAATTATGGCTACCCACGCCCGACAGGTATATTATTATCCTTGAAGGAAATCTCTAAGATGAGGTCGTGAGCTATTGAATCTAAGGGTGAAACCTAAAATCCCTTCGTCAAGTTCATTTTAAGTTTACCACATCAATCTTATTGGTGATCAGGAAACAAGAAGCATTACGCTTAAGATTTAATAAATAAGCCAAAACATCACACATTATATAAAGAAAATCAATTATTAAATTCATGAATATTATGCTTCATCACTTCCCTAGAATAAAAATAAAATATTGGGGTTAGGAGATCCACCTTTAATATTTCAAATGTATAAATCTCACTTTATTATAATATAGAAATTGTCAGTGTTACCCAATTAAGTCAAACCAGCCATAAAGACGATGTTATTATTTGTCCATAAACCAGCCATATAGGCGGTAATCATCTGTCATTTAAAGACCGATCATATAGGCGGTGTCACATTATGTCAAATAAATAAAACCAGCCATTGAGGCGGTATCAACTTTAATCCATATTATTATATTATAATTTTCATATAAATTAAGTGAGATTAATCTACCTTATCATCTTAAAGGTTGCACCCTTCCCCCAACGGAAATAAATTAGCTAGACATAAAAGAAAATAAAAAACACACAAACTATTATTACTAAAAATAAAAATACATAATTAAAAATACAGAAAATAAATACAAACAAGATACAATCCTCAAGTTCCTTATTAGAAACCTTAAGGAAAGTATGAAATTTACAAATGAAATCAAGCTCTATTTATAGGCAAAATTTTGCCTCCACCAAATCCTTCACCAAACATGTTTTGGTGGAAGTTTGACAATTGTAAATTGTCATTTTCGATTTTTTTTTATAATGACTTTAATAATTACACATAACACACTTTGATTTTTTCATCAATTTCGGTCTTGAAAAATTCAGAATTCAAAATTCTTATGAGCATCAAAGTTTTAGATATTTGAGTTTTCTTTCATCTGGAACTTGAATCAGCTTAATTCGATATCGGAGTAAAAGTTATGGCCAAAATACGAAAATTGCGCAAAGTTGAAATTTACGAAATTGTACTTCGTTAGAACGCCATTTCAAGTTTTCAACCTCCAAAATCCAAATGTAAAGTCTAATTTTTGCCTTTATTTGTTCCATATTTCGTCCTGATTGATTCCATTGGGTCCCGATTTTATTTTATCTGCAAAATAAACTAAAACACATCAAAATATTCATAAAACTCGAGAAACCATGTAAAATATTAAGTAAAAGGGGTGATAAATATTGATATATTTTTCACTCATCATTAATCCAATTCTACCTTACTACATGCCCCTGGAAATTCTCAGTTGAAACTCCAAAGGCACATTTACAAATCACTTCAAATACCTTAGTTAGGTCTGTAATATGATCACGAGCCTGCGGAGTCTTCACTACGGTGTCATTGATGTAAGCTTCAATAGTTTTTCCAATTAAGTCATAGAAAATGGTGTTGACCATCCTCTCGTAAGTGGATTTTGCATTCTTCGGCCCAAAAGGCATGACATTGTAACAATATAGATCCCAAAGAGTAATGAAAGTTGTATTCTCTTGATCATCTAGGTGAAGTGAGATCTGTTTACATCCACTGTATGCGTCCTGGAAAGATAACCTCACATACCATATAGTCGCATCCACAAGTTGATCAATCTTCGGAAGTGGAAATGGATCATTTGGGCATGCTTTGTTCAAATCCGTGTAATCAACACACACTCTCTATTTCTCATTCTTCTTCTGAACCACTACCACATTGGAATCTTTTCAACTCCGAACCTCTTCGCTTAAGAGGCTTTTCTGTGTTGTGCCCTTCAGAGCTTTCCAGACTCACTATCAGTTAGACTCCCATGAATTATATACATGCCCCAACTCAATCTTCATCTCCAAAAATTGGGCAGCAACTTCATCAATCAAGAGTCTTCCCCGATGGCTTATCACTACAATCTCCACCAGGGGCATTATGTTAGGATTATGCCCTATACCCAACTTGTGGGTGGGTTAAATACATATTCAAATCCTTGTAATCAATATACACTCTCTTGTTATTGACATGATATAAAGTAAGATTTGAAATATGTGGATGTATGGATGTATGAAAGTATAAGAATCGGTAACGATATGTATACATGTATGTAAATGTATGAGTATGTAAAAGTATATGTATAAGTATGTATAAGTATATGAACATGTATTCATATATGTATATGATGTTGAGATATATATAGATTGGGTAAACATAATCGATAAATGGAACAAGTCGTGATTTCTGATTGGGTAATAACTTATGAATATGTACGCTATATGAATAAGTTGTTATTGTCTTATACATGTAAATTATTTGTATAGAGATTGGAATGGTTAACTGCGATAAGAAATGAATATAAGTTAAGTTCTCTTCAAATAGATATGTTCATTTGGTAAGATACTATATCAAATATTTCTAAATACAAATTATGAAAATGAATATATTTGATCGATAAAAGAAAAGATATGAGGACTATTGAAGATATAACATTTGAATTCGTATCAAAATATGTATTCGTATGTTTGAAACATATATTTGTATGTGAGTGTTTGAATGATGTTTTGGAGTGTTTGTCATAGATGTGCTTGTGAATGAGAAGTCGTACGATGAGTTTGGTGTGCCGTGATATGTATGCATTTATGTATATTTGATTGGTTGATATTTTCATGGTATAGTAGTCGAGCTGGTTAGGAATCCGTTCAAATGAAATTCATCGCATACATATTCTAAACTAGGTAATGAGTCTTGTACGAGCATTGTATATGTAAATCAGCCATATGTATGTATTGTCTAGTTATGTTTTCTTTGATGTATTGGTTGTTATGTACGCGTCATTGTCGATTGCACGATGACTTCATGTATGTTTAAATGTTTCTCTGTGTGTGATAGATTTCATGATATTTGTGAACTATGTATGTTATTGTAAAATGAGTGATTTGAAAACCAGTATGAGTATAAGATGTTGTAAAATATGTTTGCTAAGTTGTTATCGTATGTACGTATATGTGTAAGAATTCTAAAAATTATATTTGCATGAGTTTAAGAGAAATGAGTTAAGATGTATGAATGCATATGAATCAAGCATATTAATTATTGTAAGGTTATCAAAATTGAATGAATGAAGTTAGCATTGAATTGAAAGAGTTTGCTTCAAAATGAAGGAAGTTCAATTTACTTGTTGATTTGATGATATTCCAAATGTGGATATTTGTGATAAAAGTATAGATGTATGACTTCATGTTTCACGTGATTGAAGTGGATTTGATATTAAATGATATACTCTATGGCATTCAAGTTTTTCCTTGTACGCTTTGGATGTTAGATATTAGATTGACACATATGTAGATATGTAAATATGAAAATTGACTTGTTTGTTTGTAGTTTTAGTTTATGATTGACTTTTGGTTGTATACTAGCATGATTACTTACTGAGTTTTTATAACTCACACCAAACCAGTTTGCTAGTTTTGCAGGTTGGCTACCAGATGGGTCAACCATTTCAGCTTTAGAAGTCATGCTCGAGACGCGTATCGCTCAAGCGGTAGTCACCCTCGCAAGTGTCTTGGGAGAAGTTTTAGATGTTTATGATGTTTGATTTATTATTTTATTTGTCGTGATGAGCATTCAGTTTGTATTAAGTAAATGATTCGATTGCTTATGTGTTGTGGACACAAAGCCTTTGAGTGTTGATAGGTGATATGGGCACAGAGCCCTTAGATGATAATTTTGAAGTGTTGGTGTAAACCTGAGGTCCATTTTAATATATGATGTTTATTTCAGGTTTGTTTTGATGTTGGACTGAAATCCAGGTTGTCCAGTTTTAGGATACATCATGCCATTTTTTTTTGTAAATTTAGAGGCTTATGAAGATGGGTCAATCATGTCTCCTACCGGTAGCATCCTGCCTCTGACGGGATATTACTAGATCCAACCACTTGGTGTATCACATGGGTGTATGATTTTTTTCATGTCCATCGAACTAACCACCGAGAATTTTCACATGGAGTGTTTATCCCATTTGTCTGTGAAAACTCTCATGTATCGATTGTACGATTAGTCCTTAGACTAGAGGTATTTATAGCTTTGTGCATGGATCATGTGACTTTGACATTCTTCCTTCCCTGATTCATAGAGTCAGTCATAGGATATGACTAGGTCATTTGTTGAAATGTATGAAGGTTGTGAAGATGCAACAGAGGATTGCCACTGTCTTGAATAATTTTATTCGTAATGAGAGTTGTATCCCACTACGTAGGTTGATATGTTTGATCAGTGCTTAAGACTGTAGCCACAATAGTAGAATAATGTGAGACTCTTGATTTAGAACGATTCATGATATTATAAACATCATACATTTGACTGTAAGGGTAGACACTTTCCATGCCTGAGGTCATTCAATTGGGATACTGCGAGGTGAGGGACAATATCATATAGTAATCGAATACAAAATTGGTACTTATCTTTCCTTCTCATTTGAAGGCTTTCCATGCCCTAGGTCATTCAGTATGCAGTAAAGTAGGATAGAGAACAGTGTTTGTATCTTCAATTTGTTGGGCCTGGCCTGTAAGAATTCCAATTGAATCTTGAGCTTTGCTTTGGAAACACTCTATAACTTGGGCCTGCACAGACGTGTATTTTGGTTAGGATCTACCTTCACTTCTATCTTTGTGATAAAGTTGCTAATTAGAATGCAACATGTTGTATACTTTTGCTATAATTATATTAATAATTAGTGAATTCTTCCAACTGATCCCGTTATGTACAATATTTTTAGCTTATATAGGGCCATACGTGTGTAGGTGTCATCGTTTGACTGATATTTGTCCATAATGAACTGCTCTTCAGATGCATGGTGTACATTTGGCATGATACATACTCTAATATAGTATTATATGTAATTACACCTAATATATATGCATGTTTAAAGCATACTTGCATGCTAAGATAAGTTAGTTGTCATTAAAGTCCACTAGTCTCGGATGTGGTGGGTACGTGACATCATATACTCTGAATTATTAATGTTAAGATCAGAATGTATTTGATGTACTCTGATGGGTTATGGACTAGGTCTCATACTCAGAGTTCTCTCCATTCCGGAATGGAAGTAATGTCACTTCATGGTCAGGGCCTGACTGTTTCAGTCAAACCCTGGTTTATTCGGAGATCTCCAGATTTTGGAGTAATATTATTTCAGAGTCTAGTCTGAATTACTTCCAGGGTCGTTGGACTTCGGAGGTAACCCATAACTCCTCATACCTGCTTGTAGTAGTTCCACTTAAGAGGCATGTTGAGGAAGATTCAACTGCCTGTCGACACGTGTCCCTAGTGGCATGGCTAATTTTGAGTACCTATAATGGTATAAGAAATATTGAGCTATAATATTTTACTGATATATATATCATTATAAAACTTGATATTTTACTATTATATATTTAGAAAACCTTATAATTTATACATTTCATGATAGAGATTTCATATTTTATTATATTTTTCTTTATTATATTTTATTATTAAAAAATAAAAGATATTGTAAAAATATAATAATAAAATATTATATCATAATATTTTTATACCATTGTGATGGTGAAATGATAAAAGATCAAAATATAAAAATGACACCCTTTTAAAAGTGAGTCCTAATCTTGAGGTCATAATATATATATATATATATATATATATATATATATATATATTATATATATATATATATATATATTAAAAAAATTTAAATCTCGGCGGCTTCATATTAAAATTTTAAAATTAAAATAATAAATTTATTAAATAAATATCATATTACAATAAAAATATATATTATAATTTTATAAGAATTCTATTATAACATGAAAACATATTAGACCATCCTATTAAAATTAAAAAAAAAACACTATTAAATTATCTACAAGTAACATAATCTCTACAATCAATTTTTTATTATTAATTATAAAATTAAAATATCTCTACAATTATTATTTTTATTAAATTATAAAATTAAAATAATAAATTATTAACATAAGAAAACATATTACAATATAAAAATATAATCTATTATTAAAGTAAGAAACGTATTAATTTAATTTAATTAGTTAATTAATATTTTAATTTTGTATTATTAAATTAAAAAATTAAAAAAAAAGAAACCTATTATAATAAGAAAACATATTATAATCTCTCTTTAAAATAAAAAATATACATGACACTTAATCTCTAAAATTAACCTCTACAATTAATTTTTTATTATTAAATTATAAAATTAAAATATTTTTACAATTAATTTTATATTAAATAAAAAATCTATTACAATAAAAATACATTTTATAATTTTATAAGAATTGTATTACAATAAGAAAATATATTATATTGTCCTATTACAATTTAAAAAACATTATAAATTAAATTAATAAATTTATTAAATAAGAACTCTATTATAATAAGAAAACATATTATAATATCTGATTAATTTTTGAATAATTTCACAGATAATACAACAAAGATTATATATATATATATATATATATAATTTAAATATTTTTAAGCTTTCTAATAGCGTCACATGACACCTAAACTCTACAATTAATTTTGTTATTACCTATTATAAAAAGAATATATTGTATAATATTCTATTAAAATAAAAAATATATGTGACACATAATCTATACAATTAATATTTTTATTATAAAATTATAAAATTAAGATAATAAATTATTAAAATAAAAACATATTACAATATAAAAATTTAATATCCTATTAAAATAAGAAACCTAAATAGTAGCTGCCCACAAAACGTAGTCAATTTTTTGGATTTCAGATATATTTTTATTTT
>SKCR01040952.1:0-59105 GCA_019454045.1 Zanthoxylum bungeanum | reverse complement strand
TCAAATTACAAATGATAAAAGAGCAATTTCCTTTGTCATATAGTTAATTTTGTACAAGCACACCATGTCCTTTACAAAATAGTGATGCTATGGGTCATAATTGTCCAACAATCTCCCACTTGGCCTATAGCCAATCACTTAAGTGTCTAACACACTGAACTATGTACGAGTCGCTCATGCTTATGCTGAGATATCGCTTTCACCAGCGGATTTACAAGGTTATCATCTGATGCGATTTATTCGATCATCACATCGCCACGATGTATGATCTCACGAATCATATAAAACCGTCGAAGTACATACTTGGATCGTTGATGAGACTGTAATTCTTTAGCCTGCGCTGTGGCCTAGCTCAGCTGCTAACAGAACTACTTCCTAATCTAATTAGGAATTTTATGGATCCAAAAATTTTCTTCTTCTGCTGCCTCAGCTGCAGTAATGTGTTCCGCTTTGTGGTTGAATCGACAACAATATCTTACTTAAAGGATTTCTAGCTCACTGTTCCGTTGTTCAAATAAAATTATATACCCTTATGGTTGCGACTTAAAGTCGTCTTTATCGGTTTGGTAACTTGCACGGTGAACCTAGTCACTTCAAGTTCTCTTTCTCAATGTTTTAAGAATGCATCCTTAGTTTATCTAATAATCAATGATGTTCTTAACATCAATCCAGTGACCATCACCTGGATCGGCCTGATAGTGACTCCATATGCTGAAAGAATATGAGACACCAGGTCCGTACATATCTTTCAATGTACAGGTTCTCGGAGAGTGCCAACAACTTTCAGATATATCCCAGTAGATCTTTATTCCTAGAATAAAGGTTGTCTCTCCCAAGTATTTCATGGAGAATTTTAATGAAAGTCAAGCTTTCACCGATTATTGTATTATGAGAATGTCATTGCTAAGAAGCATACATCATCAATGTATTGGACAGTGATTGTCAGTGCTCTCCCACTAACCCTCTTATATACACAAGAATCATCTTGTTTTGAATGAAACCATATCCATTATGATCTCATAAAACGTTGGTTCCAAGAACATAATGCTTGCTTCAATCCATAAATGGATCGATTTAACTTGCAAACCTTATTTGCATGTTTTCGGCACGACAAAACCGTTAGGATGTTGTAAAAATCCTCCAAAAGGTTTCCGTTAAGGAAAACAGTTTTGACGTTCAGCTGCCATATTTCATAAACGAAATATATAGTACTCGCAAGCACTATCCGAATGGATTTAATCATGACAACGGGTAAAATGTGTCGTCGTAATCGATATCATGTTGATGACGATACCCTTTTGCTACAAGCCTAGCTTTGTACGTTTGTATGTTTCCATCTACGTTAGTCTTCACCATGAAGACCTATTTGATACCAATAGGCACAATGCCTTCTGGTACATCAACCAGTATCCAAACTTGGTTGAATACATGGAATCCATTTCGGACTTCATGGCACTTTGCCATATAGCGGAGTTGATACCTTGTATCGCTACCTCATACGTAGTCGGCTCATTATCCTCAATAAGATTAACATCTACATGAGGTGATCCGACCTACGCGGTTTCTTATGTATTAGAAGTTTTGGTACAGATTCATCTCTGATGAACTGTTCGTGTTCCGTTAAGGGATCGGTGCCAGGAACAGTATTATCATGATTTTCATCATCGATTCTACTTTCTTCTTACTTACCACTACATTTAGGTATTCCTCTTAGGAAAACCGCATGGAGAGCAACACATATCTTTGTTCTCTTGTGAGTGGTGGAATTGGTTTCCCTAGGATAACCAATTACAAATAGGCACTTATCTAATTTGGGTTCTAGTTTGGTATCGTCCAAACGTTTAACATGCCCAGTATGCCCAAATCTTCAAGAATAAGAAACCTGGTTTCTTTCATGTCCATATTTCATATGGAATATGTCCAACAACTTTGTCGGAACCTTATTCAAAATAAGTAATGCATTGTTTAATGCGTATCCCTAGAAGGTAATTGGTAGCTCAGAGCAACTCATCATTAACCTTACTATGTCCAACAAAGTTCAGTTTCTCCCGGACGGACAACCACTCAATTGAGGTGTTCTGGGAGGAGTCCACTGTGAAATAATACCATACTCTTTCAAGTAATCGAGAAACTTATTGCTCAAGTATTTTCCACTACGGTCCAACTGTAATATCTCAATACTTTTGCCGTTTGTTTTTCTACTTCGTGTCGAAACTCATTGATTATATCAAAAGTTTCCGACTTGTGTTTCATAAGACACACATAACCATAACGCGATGTAACATCCGTAAAGGTTACGAAGTATTCAAATCCACCTCTAGCCTAGCTAGACATGGGCCCACTTACGTCATATTGAACGAGGGCTAACAGCTTGGTGGCACCTACACCTCTACCGTTAAAAGGCATTTTAAGCACTTTGCCTAATAAACTAGATTCCCAGACATCATTTAAATTAGGATCAAATCTGTCCAAGTATCCACTTTTCGAAAGTGTGGATATACGAGTCTTGTTAATGTGTCCCAGACAACAATGCCACAAATAAGTCTCATCTGATTAATTTAGTTTGAGCCATTTGTTTGACATGTTATATGTTTGAGATATGTTTATATTATAAATATAAGTACTGTTATTCACATCTAATGTATATATCTCAATATCATCTTTATAAACAAAACACTTAGTGTTCATGAACATAAATGTATACCCACAACGGGTTAAACTAGATATAAAGATAATATTTCTAGTCAAACTAGGAACATTTTAACAGTGTCATAATTTAAGTACATGCCCAAATGGCAGTTCCAAAACTTAGGTTCCCACAACCAAAACAGCGACTCTTGTCCCGTTTCTGACTCGCAGGTCAATCTCATCTGAAGCCAGTCTCCTGCTAATCAGCAGATCCCGCACGTCAGTATATATGTATGTACCACATTTAGTATCAAAAATACAATTTTTAAAACTAGCAGTGGATATGTTTATGACAAACATACCTGAAGTCGGAGCCTTACCCGTCTTCACTTCCTTCATGTCTGCCTTGTCCATATGGCAGTCACGCTTCCAGTGACCCTGTTTTCCATAATGTAGGCAGATATCTTGGGATATGTCATTTGTCTTCCCAGAAAACAGTGACGATTTTGCATTTGCCCTTTTATTCACACCCCCAGAAGCCTTCGGCCAAGCCTTGGCCTTCTGGGATGTCGAAGTAAGATGCGTCTTGCGCTTCTTGCCCTTTTGGAAGCTCTGGCTCTGCTTCCTTGAGCATAGCCATTAACTCTCCAAGTGTTTTCTCTTGGTTCAAGATGAGCCCGCCCCAGCTTTCGGGCAGAGACTGTAATATCAAATCTATGGAAGTCTCGGCCTCATAGGTAATGCCTAGCTAACCTAGATGTTCGATGTCAGCAATCATCTGCGACATCTATTGCTCGACAGATGTACCCTCTGACATACGCGAGCGAAAGAGCTTCTTTTGCAATTTATACTTCTAAGATCTAAGGTTAGATCTGTGAAGATCCTTCAATTTCAACATCATGGTATAATGATCTAATCCTTAGTTCTGACAACGAAATTAAGGAGTCTTTGCGGCAAACATATCGGATTGAGCACTAAAGTTATCATCACGATGAGTCTTCCTAAGCTCATGTTCTACTATTTGCTCAACTCCGGGCTTAGGCCCGAAAGAGGTTTCTCTATCCATAGGGTAACTTCTCAGCTCCCAGGACTATCCTGAGATTCATTTCCTATCTGGAAAATTGTACAGTTAAAGACATTTTTCACCTAGGATTATGTCATTTGACGCTAATCTTTCCAGTTATATTGATTGTTATAGTCCAACTATCCAATCATATTTTGGGTACAATCAAATGTAATGATTACTATAGTCCAACTATATAACCAACTACAAATGAAGTAGTGTGTTGTACAGTCTAACTGTTCAACGAAAGCAATATTAATATTAGTCCAACTAATATATTTATAACAACGATAAATAAAATAAAAGAGCGCTTGTTGGCAAGTATCTAAACGAAATTACAAATTTAATACTTGCCTCCCACTATTTTTCGGCGAGTCTCTAACCCTCTGTGGAGTACTCAGGAAACCTAGTTTCCTAGTGGGCTAGAATCCCGTTAAATACACACAACCTTGACTTTGGCCAACAAGTTGTATGAAACTTAACTAGGTAGATCTCTAAGATCAATTGGATCACATACAATTCCTAGATCCAGTAGGTGGACCTCCAAGTCCGAAACATATATCCAATATATGTAAATATATCCAATATATTTCCTAACCTTTTTCCTCTAATCAACTAAGCCTTGGCTTTGGCTCAACAAGCTTAATGATTCTAGTTAAGCGCGACCCATTGACAGTGGGAAGCTTCGTAATCGAGGTCGATGAACAAGAAGTGACCTTAACTTTGGCCAACAAGCCACAACTGCCCAAGACACACACGATAGTAACAAAGCTTACGTGGTTCAAACACATCCGCGATGGACAAATGTCTTGACTTTGGCCAACAACCAATGCCAATCTTGGATCTTGAGAGAGAACCACTCAATGGAAGGAAAAACGCTTAATATTGAATGAGGTTTTTTCGCGTAAATTGGCAACCAATTTATTATCTTTGATTAGGTTCTCATCATACACCCTTAAGAATGCATTCTAAAAGCATAATAAGGCGCAAAATAAATTAATAATGATATGCGGATTGATATATAAAAAATTTGTTCCTAGAACAAATCTCTCCCTTTCCTCTCTTCTCTCTCTCCGCTAGCACTATTCTTACTTCTACCCAATTACATAATACTTATAAAGAAACCTCATTTACATTGAGGGGAATTGGTGAGAAGAGAAATACAAAGAGAATAGAGATAATAGGCTGGACACGCAGTTCCAATTTAATAAATTCTAAATTTATTACAATAATTTCCAAAATTGCCCTCATCCTTCTAATATCCATCCGATATACATTATTCATACAATACATCCAAGTATTCACACAAAGCATGTTATTCAATCAATCTAATCCAATTAATTAATCTTTGAATTAATGACCATCCAATGTTCAAACAACGATTTGATTTGCGAGAGTCAACTCGTTTAAGAATAAATACTCAAAGTACGTATTTCTTGAATTATATCGAACTACAATTTTAAATCCAATTTAAATTGTATCCAATACTAATTCATATTTAATTCCAAATTAAATAATTACACTTTTAATAGTGCCTTTTAGACTTGGATTCCAAATCCAATCCAATTGGGTCTCAAAAGCCCAATTAACATCCAATGTCAATTTAATTAAAGTCCAATGGGCTTTTAATTAATTCTTAAGGCATGGGCTTTGGCCAATATGGATCAAACCCAAATGCCAATGCCCAATTAAGGAATCACCCTTTTTGCCAAAAATCAATTTAGGCCTATTAGGCCCAATTAAATTATTCAAAGGCCCAATTGTCATATTTGGACTTTATGGAAATGGTTTTACGCCCAATTGGATCCAACCCAATTGTCATAAACAAAACTTGGACAACCAAGCCCATTAAGCCCAATTACAACAATTAAATTAATACATTATTCCAAATTACATATTAATTCAATTCAAGTATAATTAACATAATTAATCAACTAATCTAATGTTCCAAAAAACTAATTAATCCAATTAATCATGCTCTTTAATTCCAATTCATGTCCAACACAAATTGAAGCAAAATCAATCTATACATGCTTCAATTATACGGCAATAATGCACAAAATAGCAATCAATTTGATTTCAATCTAATTAAATCAACATCTAATATTATTTCATGCTTTAAACACATCCAATGGTCTAAAATAAAAAAATCACCATGAACTACTCTAAGGCTTATATTCAGCCATGTGGTAGGATTTGAGGATTTTTGATCTAATCAATTTTTCACAAATCCATCAATGCACAAATCCAATTCAACATCATATAAACATAACCCAACCATCAATTTAGGCAAATCAAGCTCCAAGCCAAAAAAATATAAATTAAAGTATAAATCCTAGGTTTCAAATCAAACTTAGGATGGCTCTAGATACCATTGTTAGTGTTCCTAGAACATGCCAATGATCTCTAAGAGTGATTCGTGTGTGAATTAATCAAAGGAGTTGCGGAATACTTACGTTGATCGGCTTTGAATTCGAAAATTTCCATGGTTGTAGGTGGAAGCTCCAAGCTTTTTTCTTAGTGTTTCCAACACTTAGGTGAGTCTCCCTATCACCTTCAATGACCCATTTTAAGTGCTAGCTTGTAGAATTTTGCAACAAAAATTCCATTATGGAGAGAGCAAGTTTCGGTTTTTACAAGAATGAAGAAGATGAATAGTGCACACTTCAAAAGTGTGTTGACTTGTTAATTATATAAAGTTGGTGTGTGGGATTTGGTTTGTGTGTTTTAAAAGCAATCCAAGCTTTTCACTCAACCAATTACCAAATTCCATCACTAGTCAACATATTGATGTAAGTAGGTAGCCCCACTTCAAATTCCAAATTTAAGTCTGACAATCCAACACGCAACTTCGCTCGGGCCCGGGTTCATTTAATTTTGAATTAAATGAATTTGCCATTGCTACTTAATTAAATCCAATTTAATTAAATAATAACGCCTCGCAATATTATTACGTAAGTCGCTTACAAATTAATTTTAAATTAATTTGTTCGCTTGAATTAAAATCCAATTTTAATTCTGCTTTGAAATCTAATATCAATTAATATATCTAATATATTATTTTTGCCCAATAAATAAATTAAATGGTAGAATCCAATTTCACCATTAAATTTACTTTGCCGATTAATTCCAAATGAATCGCATTCTCACATGCTAGGCCTGAGGCTGGAATTGTGTCTGCCCCGTACGAAGCATATATCGGATCACTGACAACTAGTCTCTATAATCGGATAATCATGACCTAATCATATTATCTCGGTGACTGCAGTACTTAAGAGTACTAGTTTCGTATCCCTACGTGATCATCATCTCCATATGAATGAAGTGATACTTCCATCTTGACATCACTCCCAATACATTACGATTCTCAGTATACCCAGAAGAGGCGTACACAAAACCTGTTAAAGCTCCGGACGACCAAAACCAAAGCATACTGATTGTCGCAAGTATTAGCGATGCAAGTCTCAGGTTAAGACCAAGTACACCTACCCTGAATCGGATTCCCATAGACACATAGTCATACTACCAATGGGATTCCGAGGGGTCTATCCAGAGCGAAGCTATTCCCGTACCATCAGTAAATAGAACCTCCTATCACACTTGCATAAGTATCATACACTTAAATATATTAGAACTATGCCATTAAGCTTCCATAACGCGCATACATGTAATACTAGCCTATTCCACATTATCGATGTTCAGTCTCGATAATACTACGACTAGGGATATTTAATTATTTAACCTTTTGTGGATTAATACTGTCTCATATCTTATTAATCTGGTACTAATCATATGGACTTTTATAATTTATATATCCAGGTAATCAAATTACAAATGATAAAAGAGCAATTTCCTTTGTCACATAGTTAATTTTGTACAAGCACACCATGTCCTTTACAAAATAGTGATGTTATGGGTCATAATTGTCCAACAACAGGAAGTTCGAGAAGGCTAGCTACAAGACCATAGAGTGTATGGCCAACATCATTGAGGGTGGGAAAAATATAAAAAAGAGAAAGAACAGCGGAGCTGATTCTTCCCAAGGAATAAGAAGTTCAAGGGGAAGTTTTACGTCTGTGGGAAAGTTGTTACATGGTAAATGACTGTAGAAACAAGAAGTCTCAAGACAAGAGTGAGAAAAAGAAAAATGAGGCCTATGTTGCTAAAGATGAGATGATGACTGATGAGATCTCAAAGTTGAACCTCTCAGCAGTCGTGATTGAAGCAAATTTGATTGGAAACCCGAGATAATGGTGGATAGACACTGGAACTACTCATCATATATGTGTAGATAGTATGATATTTTCTACATATCAAAAGGTCGACAATGGTGATCAATTGACCATGGGAAATTCTTCCACCTCCAAAGTGGTAGGTCAAGACATAGTGATTCTGAAGATGACTTCTGGAAAAGAGTTAATATTGAGAAAGGTACTACATGTTCCAGACATAAGGAAGAATCTAGTTTCAAGATCCCTTCTTATAAAGAATGACTTGTATTTATTTCTGATAAATTTGTTCTAATAAAAAATGATATCTATATAGGAAAATGATACCTCACTTAGGGCATTTTCAAGTTCAATATAATGACTGTCAATCGACACAGTGTTAGTAATAATAAAACAACATATTCTGCTTATATTAAAATGTATGACATCTTAGGTTGGGGCATTTTAATTATGATACAATATATAAATTAATTAACATGAACCTTATACCTAAGTTTATAATTGATAACCAACATAAATGTGAAATATGTGTTAAAGCAAAAATGAATAGAACATCATTTCATTCCATATAACAAAGTTCTGAACCCTTGGAACTTATTCACACCGATTTCTATGATATGAATGTTGTGCAATCTAGATGCGGTATAAAGTACTTTGTTACTTTTATCAATGATGGCACATGATTCTACTATGTGTATTTGCTGAGGAGAAAAGATGAAGCTATTGAGATCTTTAAACACTATAAGAATGAAGTTGAAAATCAACTTAGCAAGAAAATCAAAAGAATCATGAGTAATATGAGGCGAATATATGTCTCCATTATGTGAAAATTGTTCCAACCATGGAATTATTCACAAAACTTCTACTAATTTTCACCTCAACAAAACAGGATTACGGAATGCAAAAATCGAACATTGAAGGAAATGATGAATGACATGTTAGCAAGCTCTGGTTTACCCCAGAACCTGTGGGGGGTAGCCTTGCTTTCCGCCAACTACGTTCTGAAAAGCTACCTCACAAAAGATTTGACAATACACTATATGAATTGTGAAAAGGTCATGCACCCTCTTGCAAATATCTGAAAGTGTGATGGATGTCTCACCAAAGAGATAGTTCCTAAATCTATGAGAGTTAGAATAAGACCCAAAACTACTGATTGCATATTCATTAGATATGCTCACAACAGTAGTACATATCGATTTTTAGTACATAAATATGAGATTCCTAACGTCCATCCAAATATGATAATTGATTCAAGGAATATGACATTCTTTGAAGAGATTTTTCCTTGTAAAGAAAAATAAAAGAAGAGTCTCTCAAAAGAACCATTGATACTACTACAAGTAATGATCAAGTTAACCAAGAATCAGATAAACAAGAAAATGTTGAAGAAAATAAACCTAGACGTAGCAAGAGAGCAAAAACGTTTAAATCATTTGGACCTAATTTTTTGACATACCTGTTAGAAAATGAGTCAAAATCATAAAAAAGCGATGTTTTCTTCGGAGGCACCTTTATATAATGAGACTATCAATGGTGAGATTGATTCTATCATTCAAAACCATACTTGGAAGTTGGTTGATCTTCCTCTAGTTTGTAAACCGCTGGGCTACAAATGGATTTTCAAACGAAAAATCAAGATGGATGGATCAATAGAAAAATATAAGACAAGACTTGTCATTAAAGGTTATAGAAAAAAAAAAAGGTCTTGATTAATTTGATACATATTCACCAGTGACCTGTATCACTTCAATAAGAAAGCTTATAGCCATAGCAACCATATTTGGTCTTGAAATACATCAAATAGATGTAAAGACGACATTCTTAAATGATGAATTGGATGAGGAGATTTATATGGAACAACTAGAAGGTTTCAATGTTCATAGACAAGAACATAATGTGTGAAAACTTGTAAACTCTTTTTATGAATGATAACTAGCACCTAGATAATGGCATGAGATATTTGACAAAGAAATATTGTCAAGTGGATTCAAAATCAACGAGTGCGATAAATACGTATACACTAAATAAATTTAAAAGGGATATGTCTTTGTGTGTCTCTATGTAGACTTTATGTTGATAATTGGTTTTAATCAAAAGATGATTCAGTCTACCAAGAAACTTTTGACGAGCAAATTTGATATGAAATATTTAGGAGTGGCTAATGTGATTCTAGGAATTAAGATTTCCAGAACATCATAGGGATACACATTATCTCAAACTTATTATATTGAGAAAATATAACAAATGAGATCTAAATATGGCTAGAATTCCTGTGGACCTAAATCTACATTTATCAAAGAATATTGGTTCAAACGTATCACAATTAAAGTATTCAAGAATCATCAGAAGTCTGATGTATCTAACAAATTTTACACGACCAGATATCACTTAAACCATAAACAAACTTAGTAGAAATACACGTAATCCGAGATATAACTATTGGAAAGCCATAGTAAGAGTTTTGAGGTATCTAAGAGAAACTTCAAAATATGGTTTGTATTATATAAGATATCCTATTGTATTAGAGGGATACAACGATGATAATTGGATATTTAATACAGTAGATTCCAAATCCACGAGTAAATATATTTTCACACTTTGTGGTGCAGCTGTGTCATGGAAATCTTCAAGGCAAATATGTATTATCCGGTCTACTATGGAGTCTGAGTTCATAGTATTAGACAAAGCAACGGAAGAAGCGAAGTGGCTTCGAAATCTCTGAGAGGATATTCCAATTTGGCCAAAATCGATGCCAACTATAAACAAATATTTTGATAGTCTATCGGCTATTGGGAGAGCCCAATATACAATGTTTAATGGTAAGTCACGACACATACGTCGAAGACACAATACCATTAGCCAACTACCCTCAGGCGTCATAATATCAATAGATTATGTCAAATCAAAGGAAAACCTAGTAGATCCACTTACTAATGATTTACTTCGAGAGCAAGTTGAGAAGTCATCGAGGGGAAATGGCTTGAAGCCTATAAATTAAGAATTATCACTGTAGAAACCCAACTTATCTGACTGGAGATCCCAAGATCTAGGTTCAAAAAAGAAAAATGAAACCTTGTGCAATTCAAACTAAGTGCCGTAAAATTTTATAGTCTTTCTCATTCATGTGATGACGCAGAGTGCTGTCTATCAAGGTTAGAATAAACAAAGGCTTTTAATGGTCACTATATTAAGAGAAGAATCTTAATAGGGGTATCGAACAGAATACCTTGTATAAAAGATCACTTATTTCAAGTAAAAAGTGAGGTTGCTTCGATGGGAATTTTAAAGGCTGGATTCATAAAGTACTTGTTGAAGCTATGATCGATGTTCATGGCCGAATTGAACACAACAGTAGGACAGAAATGTCGAAGTCAAGTTGTGTGATAGTTATTATCTTGGTTTACACTAATGGCAAGGGTAACTGGTTTGCCAAGTAAATCCGATAGTCATTTACTAGGAAATGTTCAAGGCGAAAGCTACCTATTCCAATGTAGTTTCATTTCAAGAAAACTATCTTAAGTGTTTTCATTGATATTTTAAAAATTATGGGGGATTGTAGGAAATTTTCTAAATATAAGGTGTATTTTTATAGGGAACGAAATGATATAATCATTTAATAAGAAATGACACAACCCTTTGGATTGAAAGGATATGTTCCTTAATGAGAAATGATACATCCCTTAGGCTTGGAAGGGTTCATTGTAGGGTTATAATCCTTTAAGGAATGTATACCTTGAAATAAGGGGTACCTTTACAAAGGCAACCCTCAATGTCTATAAAAATGGGTCATTGGGTTCATTTTATTCATTCAATTCTTGCACAACTCTTAGGCATATTATAAAGGCATATTAGAGAGTTTACAATAGAAAGAATAATTAATCCTAGTTCGTGTTTGATACAAAGCAGTGTCTCTCAATCAAGAAGTAACCAAGTATCTTGGGAGAACGTTAGCCATAAGAGATCCGTAGAGTACCGATGCGAGACTAATAAGTTTTTAAGGACAGAGTAAAACTCGTCTTAGTATAATTTGCATTCATCTACAATATTCTCCAGGTTTTTTCCTAAGACTTTTGAATTTATGTTTGATTCATTTTTGCATGTTGTTAGTTAATAATTTGATTGAATAATACATGTTAAAAAATGATAAATAACACATTTCGACAAACAAATTTCAATAGAACAAATGAAATTGACTTTTTCTTGTTTAATTTTGATAATTCATCTGTATCATATTGACTTGGTTATGATTTCTCTATTTTTTCTTGTCAATTTTTCAATATTTTCTTGTTTAGTTTTTTGCTAATGCAAACTTGTAATCTTTTTCTTGTCAAATTTTGAGGATTTTTGATCCAAACTTGCAAAGGAATGACTATAATGTACAACACTCAACTCTCTATAAATACTCAAACTTTTGTTAGCGACATAATCGCGTCATGGATTTTGATGATGCAACACGAGATTAGACTTCGACGCACAACAACGAGACATTACAAAAAGATGTCGAAGCACAATGGTGGTAAAGAGCGAAGAATGTGAAGACTGGCATATATTGAAGAAATTATGTGAAGTCTTAGCTTATGGCTCTAAATGTATTGTTAATTGTTTATTCAAGTACCTAAGCTCATAGAACACATGCACATTCACTTAGATTCATTAGGCTCATGTACAAAATGCCTTAAAACTTCATATATGTATTTTTGGTACAAAGACCGACATACCGGTCCTTTACCGGTCCCCATACCAGTGAGATGTTCTATTTTACAAGCTATCTGGAACCGACACACTTCATACCGGTGTCATACCGATTACCATACCGATCATATTGGGGTTTTCACATACAGTGGAACCGGTATGCATCAAACCGGCTACCATACCAGTGAGCCAAACCGGCACGGACCATACCGGTCTATATACCAGTGTTCATACCAGTGAGTCTAGTAGTAAAACATGCTTACTGAAACAGGCAAGGACCAAATCGGTCCTCATACCGGTGAACATACTGGACTAACATATATATTTAAAATGATAATATAGACGTTAAAAGCTCTTACCATGCCAGACCAGCATACCGGTGTCTAGAGACCAGTATACCGGTCTCAGGCAGGGAAGTTGGAGCTGTTTTGCATTTTATTATAAATTGAGTCCCAATTAGTTTTTGCAATGTCACACAACCTTCATATACATTACACTAAGGCAAAAACAGAGAGTTTTCTTTAACCTTTATAATCATACACTCTCATACATCAAGCTCACACACTACACCATCTTAATCTTTAGTAGTGAGCTTAGATCACTTGGGTAAGAAACTCACACAATCTTCTTTATCTTTGTGAATGCCCAAGTTTTTTTACAAACATCTTATTAAAAACACTTGTGGTTTGTGAAATCCCATAGTTTCTAAAGGTTTTTGAGTGAGCTTATGTAGAAAACTCAAAGTGTAACGATTTAGAGTGAACCTTGCGTAAAACTCTTGGTTGCGGGTGATCCACGGTAAACACTCGATTGATAGTGAAAAGCTTCAAGCGCGGCTTGAGGGAGTGGACGTAGGCATTGTTGGCCGAACCTCTATAACTCACGATGTTATTTTCTCAATCTCTTAACTCTTTAATTACCGCAAGTTTATTTTTATATTTAGTTATATATTAGAAACTTACATTTAGGTAATATTTATTGTATGAGAAAATATATCCTAAGGCTTAATCGGTAAAAGTAGTTAAAATCAGAAAAGATTTTTATTTCCGCATTATTAGACAATAACCCAATTCACCCCCTCTTGGGAATATAGAGTTTCGTTGTTGTATTACTTGTAGGGAATTTGAATTGGTATCAGAGCGAGATTTTCTCAACAGAGACTTAACCGTCCGAGAAAGCGATCATGGCTTCTACAAGCAACTCGTCAAATCTTACCGAGGGATTTTTAATTACAAGACCTCCATTCTTTAACGGAACCGATTATAATTATTGGAAGATGAGGTTTCTTAACTACATTTTAGCCATAGATACATAATCCTTCAATGTGATCACACGGGGTGTAAAGAATGCCAATGAAGAGTGATAGTAACGGTATGGAGATTCCTAAGCCCCATATTGAGTGGACCGATAGGAACTTGCACAAAGCTCCATAAATGCTAAGGCACTCAATCATCTCCTATGTGCCATTGATCGTGGTCAAATTAACAAGCTTATGGAATTTGGAAATGCACATGAGTTATGGAAATCTCTAGAAATGATCAACGAGAGCACAAGTCAAGTGAAGGAATCAAAGATCAATTGGTTCATGTGCGAATTGGATAGTTTCAAAATGGAATCTGGGGAAGAGATTGATCACATGATTTTGAGGTTTACAATCATTATAAACCATCTAGGTATTTTAGGGAAAATCATAGGGCCAACCGATCAAGTGAAGAAAATCCTTAGGTCACTCCCGAAAGAATATAGAAGCTACACCTTCTCCATCAAAGAAACAAATGACATGAACACCTTAAAGTTAGAAGATTTGGTCGGAAAATTACTTAAGTATGAATTAGAGATCAAAATGGATCAAAAGGAGGAAGATGAGAAAAGAACAAGGAGAAATCTAGCCTTAAAAATAAGAAAAAGAGATAATGCTAGCTCAACTGAAGAAGATAGTGATAATGAGTTAGCACAAATAACCAAAAAATTCAAGAAGCTCATTAAATCCGTAAAGCTTAAAGGAAAATCAAGAATGGATGAGAAGAAAGAAGATAAATGGTCACGGAAGCACAAGAAAATAGTTTGCTATGAGTGTGATAAATCGAGTCATATAGCTACTGATTGCCCATTGAGAAGATTCAAAGGAAAATCCAAGAAAAAGGCATTGAATGCTACTTCAACTTGGAGCAATAGCGAGTCAAGCTCATCCGAGGAGGAGTAATCGAAGAAAGAATAAATCTAGCATTCATGGCTATCAATGATGAGGATTTCTTCTTTGAAAGCGAAGAAGAAAAGGTACACAACTCTCAAGAATATAATGATTTACTTGACGCTTTTAATGGATTAAATGAGTTGTGTGAAATGCTTAAAAAGAAATATAAATTGATTAAAAATGAGCATTCATCACTTAAAAATGAACATGCATCTTGTATGGATAAAATTCATGTTTTAGATAATGATATTATTTTCTTAATGACCAAACATGAAAACAAAAACTAGCATGTTTAAATAATGAAAATGCATGTTTAAAATATAAACAGCTAGAACTTGAAAGTAGAATATCTAACATGCCATCTAACTCAAAAACATGTGATTGCGAGTCTATTTTGAATGAAAATATTGCTTTTAAAAAAAGGTAATATATTTGTAAAATATTGTAGCAAAATTCACATTAGGGAAGAAAATTTTTGATATGCTATTTGGATCCCAAAAATGTTCTTATAATAAAGAAGGATTAAGATATAAGCCTTACATTAAGAGAAAGTTTTTAAAGAACTATTTTGTAAAGGCATCCAACTCTCATGCTAATATTGTTATGAATGAAAATGTCACATGTCATGCATGTAATAAAAAGGGACACAAAAGTTTTGAGTGGATCAACAAAAATGTTATTAAAAATACATGGATTCCTCAAGGAATCAAGATTAACCCCCATGGACCCAAGAAAGGTTGGGTAACAAAATGCACTTGATAATTTTATAGGGGGAGCTTTGGGAAGGATCTTAAAGAGAAATGCGAATTGATCCCAAAGGCTCAAAGAGATGAGGAATGACAACGGTTATAGGTAAAATCCATATTCACGGAAATATTGGTACGATTTCCTCTAATCTATATATGTATGCCTATTTCTAATTGGTAAATTTAATTAGAAGCATACTAGTGATTAGGCAATGTATTCAATTTTCCAATGGTATCGATTTTCATTTGATATCATTATATGCCTTAATCATATATTGAACCTCATTTAGTATCAACTAGTATCACATCGATTTTATTGAGTTAAATGATATATATATATATATATATATATATATATATATGTGTCTGTGATTACTTGATTGACTTACATTAAACATGCTTTTTCCATTTAATATATTTAGTTAAAAATGCATGTATATAGACATAATTGATATCATCAAATACATGGATATTTGATTTATCGTTTAATTGGTATCAATAATGAAATTGAGAAATGATCTATGCATGATTTCTTTTTATAGAAAATTGGGGAAATGTTAATGTGCATATTTATAAATTTTGGTATCTTTATTTGGTAATGCATATATTTAATCGGTATCTCATTAGAACCTAGTTTATTGCTTCTCCACTTTTTGATAATGTCAAAGGGGGAGAAATCATTAGAGATGAGATTAAAACTTGTGTTACCCTCACCCTTATATTAAGGGGGAGTAAATATACTAATATATTTGTCTAAGTCTTATAGAGCTATATTGAAAATAATCACACATTGAGGGGGAGCTAATATTGAGGGGAGCAAAATCTTCAATATTTGGAAAATTTGGACTCTCAGAAGCTCACAAGTTTAAATGGGTTGCCAGCATCAAAAAGGGGGAGATTTTTAGTGATACAATCACGTAATGGATTTTGATGATACAACACGAGCAAAAATTTCGACTCACAACAGCGAAACATTACAAAAAGATGTCGAAGAGTGGCGTATATTGAAGAAATTATATGAAGTCTTAGTTTATGGCTCTAAATATATTGTGAATTATTTATTCAAGTACATAAGCTCATAGTACACATGCACATTCACTTAGATGCAGACTCATGTGTAAAATGCCTTAAAACTTCATATATGTATTTTTGGTAGACCGGCATACCGGTCCCTTACCGATCCCCATACCGATGAGATATTATATTTTGCAAGCACTCTGGAATCTGCACACTTTATACCGGTGTCATACCGGTTACCATACCGGTCATACTAGGGTTTTTATATACACTGAAACCGGCATGTATTAAACAAGCTACCATACCGGTGAGCCAAACCGGCATGGACCATGTTGATCCACATACCGGTGAGCCAATTAGAAAAACATGCTTACTGGAACCGGCAAGGACCAAATCAGTCCTCATATTGATGACCATACTGGTCTAACAGATATATTTAAATTGGTAATATAGACGTTAAGAGCCGTTACTATGCCAAACTGGCATACCGGTGTCTGGAGACCGGCATATCGGTCGCAGACAGGGAAGTTCGAGCTGTTTAATATTTTATTATAAATTGACCCCAATTCATTTTTACAATGTCACACAACCTTCATATACATTACACTAAGGCAAAAACAGAGAGTTTTCATTAACCTTCATAATAATAAACTCTCATACATCTGTTAGGGTTGGTGCTCAGAGTGCCAATCCGGATCGTATTTATGTTCGATTCATAAATACGAACAATTTTTTTCCCACAATATTACTGATTTAATGGTAGCACCTCTTGTCTTTTATATACATATTTGATCTAATTGTGATTAGATATCTAATTATGGTTAAATTGAAACTAAATCTGATTTAATAATACGTGTATATTAAACAAAGACCATAGGATTCACAACATAGTGTGCAATTACACCGTATTGTGTCATTGACATTGGGAAGCGTCACTATAAGTTGTATATCCTTAAATAAAGTTCCTGGTCAAGATAAGTTGTATATCCTTAAATAAAGTTCCTGGTCAAGATTTACTAACACAGGTTGGTTAGTAAAATCATGAGTCTTGGGACTGTTAGTAAAAACCGAGACCAATACATGTCGTACATCGTGACTTGGTTCGATGGTTCATCCCAATGAACCATGAGTCTTGGGAGACTCGTATAGACATGTAGGTGCTTATTTGATAAACACGGAATGACTCACTGAAGATTTCCTAATAGATGATACACCAACGTCAATAGGAATCTTCTCGAATTGAGCGAGTGTAGTGGTCCTTCGACTTGAGATACCACTGTGGATATATGAGTTATCCTCCACACTTTGATGGCAGTCACGTCACCGATCTATTTAGATCAGACCTCCGCCTGTTCGTTGGGTGTGGACTGATGCTCATGATATCCTGTGCGTATCAAAATATAATTCGTCAGTCTTGTGTACAGGGCATAGGCATCCTATATGTGTTTACGATCTAGTAAATCCATGGCAGTGGTATAACTTCAGAAATCAGTTATGAGTGTTATTTAGAGATCGTAAATTGAATGTCGACTATATTATACCGAAAGGATTTGACGTTTGTATATATATCCCAGGTATAATATGGATAGCCTGTGACGGAGGGATTATACGCATGTAATGACCTCGACTTGCATAGTTTAGCGAGATTATCCGTGGTCGTCATAATTCATGAGTGGGTGAATTATGGAAACGAAATTGGATTTCGTGACGGATAAACCTAAACTTAGAGAGTCCCATAATATGAAGTGTACTCGTTGAGGACTTGGGCAACACGTTATGAATAATACCGATGATTCATAATACTTCATCGGATTAAGTGAGTTAATTCGAATCGTTTAAAAGGTTAAACGATAACACATCCATTAGGGGATTTTGGTCATTTAATAATTATTGTGTATTTTTATTTGATACATAATTTGATTAGATACACAATAATTAATTATCAAATGAGATTTTGACACATGACATTAATATATGTATTTTTATTTAATATAAATAAAATACATATATAATAATAATTATATTAATTAATTATTTAAATATTTAAATGTTAAATATTTGAATAATTAATTGATAAACTTTTTCATAATTGTTATGAAATCATAATTGTTATGAAAAATATTTAATTATTATTGGTGACACATGACATGATTTAATTAAACTTTATGTGTGCAAATATGATTTGTTAACATAAAGTTTGATTTAATTAATTGAATTAATTTTTTTAAAATGACAATAATACCCTTTAAAGTCGGCCAAATGGATTTAAATTTAGAAAATTTTGTTTTCTTCATTGTTCTTCCTCCATGGCCGAAAAACACCATAACCAAACCTCTCAAATCATGTTTGATGATTCATGATGGAAAGTGAAGGAAAATCAAGAAAAAAGCTTAGGAAAATTGGAGATTAAAAGGTAATCTTTAATCTTCTTGAGTTTGGAAATTTAGTTTCTTGTTCTTGTGTTGCTAGAATAGTTCTAGGGTTTTCTTTACTTGTTAAAATTGGGGCTTTTGGTGTTGGAAGATGTTTTTGGAAGTGTTAAGCATGTGTGAAGTAGATTTGGATGATATTATTATAATTATTGTCCAATTTGATCATTTGATGATATGTTGCCATTCTAGAGTGTTATGACCACTCTTGTAATCCCTAGAATTGTTCTTGGGTGGTGACTTTGATTGGTGTTTTGATTAATTGGATTAATCTTGAAAAATTGAATTTAAAGCATGAAAATTGACATTTTTGCATTCTGGATCAGATCTTGAATAACAGTGAATATGGTGACGAAAAATATGTCATTTGAATGTATTGGATGTGTTTTGGGTGTTGGAACAATTGCCGGAAATTTTTTCGGAGTTGAAATAAGCGAAAAGGTAAAAAACGACGTTACTGGGTGACGACTGCCCAAACAGTGAATTCGTCATTGTTCGGACAGCCCATGAACTGCCCTAATACTATTGGGGCTGGCCTGGGTAGCCCTAATGTGTATTGGGTGGTCGGTTCGGTCAAAAACGTGTTTTATGCCATTTTGTGAAAAAACATTTTCGTAAAAGTTTCGCGACATTTCTTAACTATTTGTGTCGTTATTTGATATCAATAAATATGTTTAGGTGAAATATGAATTGATTATTCATATTAGATATTGAATAATTTATTCTGTAATTTAAAAAGTTTTAAAATTATGATTTCGCATGAACAGTGCTTTCGCCGCGCCCTTTGCCCAAAACCCCATCAAAAATGGTATCAGAGCAGGTCTGATGCTTCATCCATTACATTAGTCATGCTTGATATATGATATGTAATCCAATTTTAATATTTGAACATGCATGTAATCTATAAGTTTCTTGACTTTTCGGTTCTACGCTAACAGAAACGTAACAAAAATTTAATGGTTAAATTGAGTTATGTTTTCTAAGGTAGAATTGAGTTGTTTAGAAAATGATTTAGATTAAAATTATGCATTTGATGTGGAGCAATGCTTCCTTGAGGAATATCCCCGCTTAAATAAGGTTGTAAAGTAACATGTATTGGATGCATGTTTCTTGGTCCATCTTGTCAATACAGTTTATGGGTATCTTTCTATGGCTGCATTCAAGATCGTGCCAAAGCAGTGAGGGTGTAGTTGATAGATTTTTATCCATGCCGGATGTATATTTGATACTAGATAAATTCAAGCGAAAGTGGAAATCCTGAACGTGCCAAAGCTGTCAGGACTACATCGGTAGCTTGAGTTTGTCATTGGCAAGTGAAGCCTTGATACGCCTCCTTGTAAACGTGCCAAAGCTGTCATAACGAGAAACGGTCAGGACCAAAATTAGGAGTCACAGTTAGTGTGATTGACAATGAGTTGTGAGTCGAAATATATTCATGGGATCCTACCCTCACTATGGAATTCGATTTAATTATTGAATTCTCGTTCTCTATTGGGGATTACGGTATTAAGTAAAGTAGTGGGAGACACTGTTGGGTTAAAAATCCATAGCTAAAGTAGTGTGTAATTTTATGGAATTTGCTGCTTTTGTTTTCCTTTATTCTATATTGTTTATAGAATTATACTTCTAATCCACCGCAAAGCCTATTACTTGAATATGTTTTCTGACTTTACTTATGGTTGCGTATCTCTAGAATAGGTTCTAGAATGACAGTAGACTTAGATATTGTTAGATTAGTAGTTACTTATTCTATTGGATAGTTACTTGTTCTATATAAACAGTTGTTACATATTTTAATATGACTAGTAGTGTCATTAATGAAAAGATAAACATTAAGAAAATATTCGGTTAACTAAATAACTTAAAACAGTGCTTTATGATATTTTATCACATAAGCATAAGATGCTTATTCCGTATGGTAAAGGATGGTCTGATACGAGATCACACCATATACCATTATCCATTTAATGAATATTATATTCATGATGTGATTAAATCTCATTTAACCAATGATCGTCATTAGACCACAAGATTTATTAGACTAATACATTGGATGTATGTAGTTTAATGAATTAGAAATTGCCTTAGATAGTTTTCTTTACTCCGTAACTTAGTTAATGAATTGTCATAACTTGGTTACATGTTTCTAAAAGAATATATCTTGAATTATTCGAGAACTTTCAATATGTTTCTATTGAAACGCGGATAAAATATTTTGAATGGTTCAAAGATATTCTATTTAAAGTGTTGAAAACTATAATTTCAAAATTCATCCTGAGTCCTTGAATTGTTCAAGGAAGTTTGATATGATCAAACATATGAACTTATGGCAATTAGTTCTAAAGTTATTTAACGAATGTGATTCTTACTTAATATTATTCTTCTACGATTCCATCATGATGGAATTGATCAGTGGGAGAAATCGAATCTTATATGATTTGATTCGTTTGATATTTAGTGTTACCGAATTAGTTTTAATACTCTTAGAGTTATGCTCCAGTAACACTAATTCATCTCTTTAATTAATGTTACATTCGTTCCTACAGTTACATATATGATATGTATAGTAGAAAATTCGAATCTTGAAAAGTTTGAGATTTGAAACTTTCTTTTGTATAATTGTTATATAATTGTAAGTACTTTTGCCTCGGAGGTACAAGTAAGGTTTATCAATTATTCTATTTAATAGAATATTGTATTCTGTTTGATAGAATATTTTTTTCTACGATTCTGAGCAATAAAATTATTTTATTACTTGGTATGTTAACATCAGATGTTGACAATTGTAGAAAAGACTTGACTTATTGAAGTCAAATGTGGGAATGATAAACTATAAGTGGAACTACATAATTAATAAGATGAAAAGACCCTTAGACATCTTCCCTATAAGTTTAATAGGATGTCAGAATCATTTACAAAGTATTTGATACTTATTGATCATGTTGTTTTCTTATCAAAGAAAATTATCCTAAAACTTATAGTGGGAGCGATATTTGATATCGATTTCGGAAGTTAACATTGAACCATAGATCTAAGATTGTTCATAGCTTACTACGATCAAGTTTTGAACTTGATTAGGCTTTCATTATGAATAGTTCATAAAATGTGCAAATTGTTTGCGCAACAAAATCAAGGTGAGCTTATTAAAGGTTCGACCTTTATAGTATGACAATGAGAAAGGTTATGCTCAGTAGTCTATTGTAGATTCTGAGAAAAGTTGTCTCTAGTCGCACTAATTAAACAATTAAAAATATGTTGGTTAATGTTGATATTAAACTATATATTTTGGCTGGAGAATGCAAGGTGGCGTTCCTGAATGTTTTCTTCGAATGAGAGATCTGTTGTGGTTTCTTTGTTTGAAGAGTTCATTCTAGAATCACCCTCGAGTTTTTATTTTATTGAGATCACAGTTTGATATACTAGCTTATAGAGCCTTTTGTAGACTCAGATAAGCTTTCCGAAAATCCATGTTCTCTAATTTTGATACAGTCACATTGTCTAATTTTATCAAAGTATATAGAATAGACATATGATAGTAGGGTCAGTGGGAGCGTACAACTTTCTTTCTAGTGTTATATATCCTAACGACATTATCATTATTAATGTAATAATGAGATGTTTGTGAGGTAAAAGGTTTACCTAAGTCTTCTTTTCTCCGTGATAGTAGTGGAAGTAGTCTATGTTATATTTGATATAAAGTTTCATATATGATATAAAACTAAAGACTTGTGAGATACTCCCATTAGTCGCGTATTAGATATGATCTAATAAAGGACACAATAAGACTATCTGTATGACAGTTAGTATAACTGTTTGACAGTTAACGTGTCTTTTTTATATATAGTATTCATCTTTCGTAAATGATGATTCCTTTGTTGAAAGAGAAATTGATTAGAATGTCTAGTCAATCTTGTACATCATATGATGATTGCATAATAAATACTATATAATATGCGATTAAAGCTATCAATTTAATTATAACTGTTACGAGTTATTTTGATATATGGTAGACCATAAGATGGATCTTGAAACGTGTTCTTTGTGATCTTTGAGATATTAAGAACGAGTTTCTAATTCATGGATAATATAATCCGCAACTATTAAGGTCAGATTAGTTTTGATCCTAATTATGACATTAGATGGTCTATGTCATATAGAGTCAGAAAAGATGTTGTGGGAGTGTAACCGTTGATTCTATTAAACTAGTTGAATCAGTTGCAACTTATGAAGTATTGACTTATGAAGTTTCATAGTGACCCTATAGATTAGAAGTTTTCATATTAATGTAGTGTTTGCGGTTGTCTCATAGTATTTGGATTTGATCTCTAAATACATAGACAACTCAGTAGCTATAGCACAATACTGATCTAATGTCCGAGTCATATTGATGTGGAATTTGGATTCTACAAAATATGAATGATGTTGGCTAAGGAAAACAATTGGGTTCGTTGAACAGACTCAATTTGTTAAAGCGGGCTTACTTGTTGTTGCCTACCTCTTGAGTGCTAGGTGAGATCTTGAGGGCCATTGGTAAGTAATACACATTGAGATGTGTATATGATATATTTGATTGGCACTATAGCAAGTGTGAGAAATTATTAGGGTTGGTGCTCAGAGTGCCAATCTGGATCGTATTTATGTTCGATTTATAAATACGAATAATTCTTTTTTCCATAATATTACTGATTTAATGGTAGCACCTCTTGTCTTTTCTATACATATTCGATCTAATTACGATTAGATATCTAATTATGATTAGATTGAAACTAAATCTGATTTAGTGATACGTGTATATTAGACAAAGACCATAAGATTTACAACGTAGTGCACAGTTACAATGTAGTTTGTAATTGACATTGGGAAACGTCAATATAAGTTGTATATCCTTAAATAAAGTTTCTGGTCAAGATTTACTAACATGAGTCGAGTAGTAAAATCCGTTGAGACCAGTACATGTCATATATCGTGACTTGGTCCGATGGTTTATCCCAATGAACCATGAGTCTCGGTAGACTCATATAAACATGTAGGTATTTATTTGATAAACACTACACGACTTACTGAAGATTTCCTAATAGATGGTACACCAACGTCAATAGGAATCTTCTCGAGTTGAGCGAGCATAGTGATCCATCGACTTGAGATACCACTGTGGATATATGAGTTATCCTCCACACTTTGAAGGCAGTCACGACACCGATCTATTTAGATCATACCTCCGTCTGTTCGCTGGGTGTGGACTGATGCTCATGATATCCCATGCGTATCAAAATAGAATCTGTCAGTTTTGTGTACAGGGCATAGGTATCCTACATGTGTTTACGATCTAGTAAATCCATGGCCGTGGTATAACTTTGGAAATCAATTTAGAGTGTTATTTAGAGATCATAAATTAAAAGTCGACTATATTATACCGAAATGATTTGACATTTTTATCTATATCCTAGGTATAATATGGATAACATGTGACCGAGGGATTATACGTATGCAATGACCTCGACTTGCATAGTTTAGCGAGATTATCCGTGGTCGTCATAATTCATGAGTGGGTGAATTATGGACATGAAATTACATTTCGTGATGGATAAACCTAAACTTAGAGAGTCCCACAATATGAAGTGTACTCGTTGAGCACTTGGGCAACGCGTTATGAATAATACAGATTATTCATAATACTTCATTGGATTAAGTGAGTTAATTCTAATCGTTTAAACGGTTTAACGATAACACATGTATTAGGAGATTTTGGTCATTTAATAATTATTGTGTATTTGTATTTGATACATAATTTGATTAGATACACAATAATAAATTTTCAAATGAGATTTTTACACATGCAATTAATATATGTATTTGTTATATAATATAAATAAAATATATATATAATAATAATTATATTAATTAATTATTTAATATTTTAATGTTAAATATTTGAATAATTAATTGATAAACTTTTTCATAATTGTTTTGTAAAATATTTAATTATTATTGGTGACACATGGCATGATTTAATTAAACTTTATGTGTGCAAATATGATTTGTTAACATAAAGTTTGATTTAATTAATTGAATTAATTTTATCAAAATGACAATAATACCCTTTAAAGTCGGCCAAATGGATTTAAATTTAGAAAATTTTGTTGTCTTCATTATTCTTCCTCTATGGCCGAAAAACACCATAACCAGAAGCTCTCAAATCATGTTTGATGATTCATGATGGAAAGTGAAGGAAAATCTAGAAAAAAGCTTAGGAAAATTGGAGATTAAAAGGTAATCTTTAATCTTCTTGAGTTTTTAAATTTAGTTTCTTATTCTTGTGTTGCTAGAATAGTTCTAAGATTTTCTTTACTTGTTAAAATGGCTTTTGGTGTTGGAAGATGTTTTTGGAAGTATTTAGCATGTGTGAAGTAGATTTGGATGATATTATTGTAATTATTGTCCAATTTTATCATTTGATGATATGTTGTCATTCTAAAGTGTTATGACCACTCTTGTAATGTCTATAATTGTTCTTGGGTGGTGGCTTTGATTGGTATTTTGATTAATTGGATTAATCTTGAAAAATTAGATTTAAAGCATGAAAATTGACATTTTTGCATTCTGGATCAGATCTGGAATAACAGTGAATATGGTGATGAAAAATATGTCATTGAATGTATTGTATGTGTTTTGGGTGTTGGAACAATTTCCGGAAATTATTTTGGAGTTGAAATAAGCGAAAACGGTAAAAAATGGCGTTATTGGGTGACTTTTGAGCCAACTGGGTGAAGGCTGCCCAAACAGTGAATTCGTCACTGTTCGGGCAGCCCATGAACTTCCCTAATACTATTGGGGCTGACCTGGGTAGCCCTCATGTGTATTGGGTGGTCGGTTCGGTCAAAAACGCGTTTTATGCCATTTTGCGGAAAAATATTTTCGTAAAAATTTCGCGACGTTTCTTAACTATTTGTGTCATTATTTGATGTCGAATAAATATGTTCAGGTGAAATATGAATGGATTATTCATATTAGTTATTTAATAATTTATTCGGTAATTTAAAAAGTTTTAAAATTACGATTTAGCCCGAACAACGCTTCTGCCCCGCCCTTTGCCCAAAACCTCAACAACATCAAGCCCACAAACTACACTTTCCTAATCTCTAGTAGTGAGCTTAGATGACTTGGGTAAGCAACTCACACAATCTTCTTTATCTTTGTAAGTGCCCAAGTGTGTTTACAAACGTTTTATTCAAAACACTTGCGGTTTATGAAATCCCATCGTTTGTAAATGTTTGTGAGTGAGCCTACGTAGAAAACTCAAAGTGTAAGGATTTGGAGTGAACCTTACGTAAAACTCTTGGTTGTGGGTGAGCCACGAAAAAAACTCAATTGATAGTGAAAAGCTTCAAGTGCGGCTTGAGGGAGTGGACATAGGCATTGTTGTCCGAACCACTATAACTCACAGTGTTATTTTCTATATCCCTTAACTCTTTAATTACTGTAAGTTTATTTTGTATTTAATTATATATTAGAAACTTGCATAAAGGTAATATTCATTGTATGGGAAAATATACCCTAAGGCTTAATCGGTAAAAGTAGTTAAAATCGGCAAAGATTTTTATTTCCGTATTATTAGGCAATAACCCAATTCACCCCTTCTTAGGAATATAGAGTTTGGTTGTTGTATTGCTTGTAGGGATTTTCAACTTTGCCATAACATAGATAAGCAAACTAAACATAAAAAGAAACATTTCTCTTACCTCAATTATTCTAATGAAAATTTCTATCACCATCCTTCTCTAATTACTTTCTGGTAACATTTTTAACATTAATTTCTTTTGCCTGTTTTTTCATTTTCCATGCAATATATCATATAGAGTCAGTGTTGAGCACTGAAACAATGGTAATGGCACCCTACAGCGCTATGCCTATGACAATGGCACCTACACCTTCACTTGTACTGTGGACAATTATGTTATCACTGTAAGCGCCATTATACTCAATGAAATATTTTGATGATGCAACGCTAGCAACTTCGATGGACATTCCCAACTGCAACGTAATAAAAAGAGACTTCGAAGTAAAACGATGCAAACATAAGGCTCAATCAAGAAGCGTGATACAAGATCTTATAACTTATGACTTTAAAAGTAAGTGAGTTGATATCTAAGTACTTCTAAGCTCATATGATTCATGCATGCTCATATAAGTATAGGTTCAAGTACATTGATAAGTGCACGAAAGTGTACTTTGAACATCGCTAACTCGGCTTAATTATCTTGTATTTAATCTTAATAAAGTTTATTTTGTGCTTTGTTATTAGGATCAATAGAATATGAAGTTTGGAGCAATTACGCGTGTTTCGGGACCCTACGGACGCATCAGAAGCACGCATGAAGAGCTAAAAAGAAGAAAGCACAAAATTAGAAATCAAGACGCGTCGCGACGCGTCATCATTGGCGTCGCGACACGTCCCAGAAACTGCACCCATACAAAAGCCACCAAGTTTGGCGCCGCGACGCCACTTGTCATTATCGCGGCACCCCGAAATAGTCCCATAAGCTTATTTTGGCCGTCTTTTACGCATATAAGGACTCCAGGGCTTCCCTATATAAACCCAACTTCTTCCAAAACCCTAAAAGAGGAGAAAAACTTAGAGAAACAGAGGGAGAACACATAAAAATAGCCACAAACACAAAATAAAGAGAGGAGAACTAAAAACTTCAAGGAAACCATGACGTCTCTCCGATTTATCAAGGCTACATCTCTTTCTTCCATGGAGAACTAATATCCTAGGCAATGCTAAGGATGAACTCTTGTATTTGATTTCTTATATTTATGTTGTTGATTCCTAAAGTACATTTTTAACGTTTAATACAATTGATGTTTGTTATTTTTTATTATCTTTTGATTATATGAATTAAAATTATGTTTTGTCAACTCCCATATAGATCCAGTCATGCTTCTTCTATGTTTGATTTGCGAACCCAGTTGTGATTGGTAAAGTAGTTTTATGATTTGGTCTTCTGCTGCAGTATTACCTGAGGGTACATTGTCGACGTTAGATAAGTCGTAACGAAGACTTTGTGTGTTGTTAACATAGAGAAAATAAATCATCAATTACCTTAGAATTTAATATGCTTAGAATTGAATATTTTTCGATTGTTGGTTTGGGATGTGAAACCTGTTAGGGTTGTTGCTCGAAGTGCCAATCCGGATCGTATTTATATCCGATTCATGAATACGAACAATGCCTTTTTCCATAATATTACTTATTTATTGGTAACATCTCTTGTCTTTTATATACATATTCGATCTAATTACGATTAGATATATAATTATGATTAGAGTGAAACTAAATCTGATTTAGTGATACATGTATATTAGACAAAGACCCTAGGATATACAATGTAGTACGCAGTTACGACGTAGTTTGTAATTGACATTGGGAAACATCACTATAAGTTGTATATCCTTAAATAAATTTCCTGGTCAAGATTTACTAACACTGGTCGGTTAGTAAAATCCGCTGAGACCAGTACATGTCGTATATCTTGACTTGGTCTGATGGTTTATCCCAATGAACCATGAGTCTCGGGAGACTCGTATAGAATGTAGGTTTTTATTTGATAGACACTGAACGACTCACTGAAGATTTCCTAATAGATGATACACCAACGTCAATAGGAATCTTCTCAAGTTGAGCGAGCATAGTGGTCCTTCAACTTGAGATACCACAGTGGATATATGAGTTATCCTCCACATTTTGATGGCAGTCACGTCACTGATCTATTTAGATCAGACCTCCGCCTGTTCGTTGGGTGTGGACTGGTGCTCATGATATCCAGTGTGTATCAAGATAGAATCCGTCAATCCTATGTACAGGGCATATGTATCCTGCACATGTTTGCGATCTAGTAAATCCATGGCCGTGGTATAACTTAGGAATCAAGTTCTGAGTGTTATTTAGAGATTATAAATTTGAAAGTCGATATTATACCATAAGGATTTGACGTTCTTATCTATATCCTAGGTATAATATAGATAACCTGTGACATAATGATTTTTCGTATGCAATTACCTCGACTTGAATAGTTTAGCGAGATTATCCGTGTTTGTCATAATTCATGAGTGGGTGAATTATGGACACAAAATTAGATTTCGTGACAGATAAACCTAAACTTAGAGAGTCCCACAAAATGAAGTGTACTCGTTGAGCACTTGGGCAACGCGTTATGAATAATACATATTATTCATAATACTTCACCGATTTAAATAAGTTAATTCAGATAGTTTAAACGGTTAAACGAAAACATATGCATAGGGGCATTTTTTTTTCAATCTTAATTATTGTGTATTTGTATTTGATACATAATTTGATTAGATACACATTAATTAAGTGTCAAATGAGACTTTGACATGTGCCATTAATATATGTATTTGTTATCTAATGTAAAATAAAAATACATATATAATAATTTTATTAATTAATTATTTAGATATTTAAACATATTTGTTCGATATCAAATAACGACATAAATTATTCAACATCGAATATGAATAATTCATTCATATTTCACCTAAACATATTTGTTCGATATCAAATAACGACATAAATATTTGAATAATTAAATAATATATTTTTCATAAAAGTTATGAAAAATGTTCAATTATTATTGTTTACATATGGCATGATTTAATTAATCTTAATGTGTGCAAATTTGATTTGCTAACATAAAGTTTATTTTAATTTAATGAAATTAAATTGTAAAATTGACAAAAATTCCCTCATAAAGTCGGTTTTGGCTATTATTTAAAGGGAATTTTTTTTTTCTTGTTTTAACCTAGCCATGGCCGATAATGAATCTTCAAAATACCTCTCAAATTCACTTGATGATTCAAGAAGGAAAATCAAGAAAATCAAGAAAAGACTTAAGAAATTAGGAGGATTAAAGGTAATTCTACATATCCCTTAGCTTAGAAAACATGTTTCTTGTTTCTTGATTATCTAGTGAGATCCTAGGGTTTCTTATTTTCTAAATAATTTAGGGTTTTTGATTTGGAGGATGGATTTGAAGGCTTGGTGCATGTGTGAAGTTGATTTGAATGATATTAGTGTAATATTTGTTCAATTTGATCATTTGATGATATGTTGCCATTCTAGAGTGTTATTAACACTCTTGTAATGCCTAGAATTGTTCTTGGGTGCTTCATTGGTGGTGGCTTGGATTGGTGTTATGATTAATTGGATTAATATTAAGAAAGTTGGATTAAAGCATGAAAAATTGACATTTTTAGTTTCTGGATCGGATCTGGAAATTTTGGGTTTATGGTGATGAACATTATGTCATATGAATGTATTGGATGTATTTTGGGTGTTGGAACAATTACCGGAAATTGTTTCGGAGTTGAAATATGCGAAAACGGCGAAAAACGGTGTTATCAGGTGACTTTTGAGCCAACCGGGTGACGGTGGCCAAACAATGAATTTTTCACTATTTGGGTAGCCCATGAACTGCCCTAGCACTATTGGGGCTGACCTGGGCAGCCCTCATGTGCATTGGGTGGTCGGTTCTGTCAAACACGTATTTTATCCCATTTTACGGAAAAAAAAAAATTTCGTTAAAGTTTTACGACGTTTCTTAGTTATTTATGTCGTTATTTGATATCGAACAAATATGTTTAGGTGAAATATGAATGAATTATTCATATTCGATGTTGAATAATTCATTCGGTAATTTAAAAGTTTTAAAATTACGATTTCACCTGAATCGCGAGCTTCCGCTGCGCCCGCGCTAAAACCCCAACAAAAATGGTATCAGGGCAGGTCTGATCCTTCATCCATTACATTGGTCATGCTTGATATATGATATATAATCCAATTTTGATGTTTGCACATGCATGTAATTTAGATATTTCTTGACTTTTTGGTTCTATGCTAACGAGAAACGTAACGAAAATTTAATGGTTAAATTAAGTTATGTTTTCTAAGATAGAATTGAATTGTTTAGAAGTTGATCTAGATTATATTCTGCATTTAATGTAGTGTAAAGCTTTCTTGTGGAATATCCCCGCTTAAATAAGGTAATAGAGTTACATGTATTGGATAAATGTTTCTTGGTCCGTTTTGTCAATACGGTTTATGGGTATCTTTCTATGGCTGCATCTGAGAAAGTGCCAAAGCAGTGAGGGTGTAGTTGATAGAATTTTATCCATGCCGGATGTATATTTGATACTAGACAAATTCAAGTGAAAGTGGAAATCCTGAACGTGCCAAAGCTGTCAGGACTACATCGGTAGCTTGAGTTTGTCATTGACAAGTGAAGCCTTGATACGTCTCATTATCAACGTGCCAAAGCTGTCATAACGAGAAACTGTCAGGACCAAAATCTGGAGTCACAGTCAGTGTGATTGACAATGAGTTGTCTACCTAATGAATATACGTAGGTGAGATCGTGCCAAAGCTGTGTATCGAAATATATTTATGGGGTCCACCTCTCACTATGGAGTTCGATTTAATTATTGAATTCCCATTTTTCGTTGGGGATTACGGTATTACGTAAAGTAGTGGGAGACACTGGTGGGTTAAAAATCCATAACTTAGGCAATGCGTAATATTATGGAAATTGCTGCTTTTGTTTTCCTTTATTCTATATTGTTAATAGAATTAAACTTCTAATCCATTGCATGCATATTATTTGAATATGTTTTCTGACTTCACTTATGGTTGCGAATTTCTAGAATAGGTTCTAGAATGTTATTAGACTTAGATATTGTTAGATTAGTTAAAACCATCGGGAACTGTTGTTCCGATTTTCTTAAAAAATCAAGATGGTTAGTGACTTAGTTACCAAGTCATGATTAGTAATCTAAATAGATACCTGTTTTGGATATAATTGTCTAGAGAGAATAGTTTCTTGTGCAGTAAAGAATTGACACGAATCAGTTCATGTCTCGAGATTCTTGACTGGCATTAAGAAAACTACATTAGGTAATTGTTTATCTTATAATGACGTTTCTTGGCTTTAGTGACTTTTAGAAGTCAAGTATTTGACACACTTTGCTAATCAATTATTTGCAATTGTTGTGAATAATTGAAAGTAAATTATAAAGCCAAAGAAAAGAGATGCGTATAGTTGTGTATAGAGAATATCAATTCTCACAATACGACAACTGTAGGTATTGGATACCAGATCTCCCATCTAGTTATTTAAAATAATATTTAATGATTGTTTTTGATATTTGATATTAGAACTTGCGACTATTGGATAGTTACTTGTTCTATATAAATAGTTGTTACATATTTTAATATGACTAGTAGTGTCATTAATGAAAAGATAAACATTAAGAAAATGTTCGGTTAACTAGATAACTTAAAACCATGCTTTATGAGTTTTTATCATATAAGCATTAGATGCTTGTTCCGTATTGTAAAGGATGGTCTGATACGAGATCACACCATATATCCTTATCCATTTAATGAATATTGTATTCATGATGTGATTAAATCTCATTTAACCAATGATCGTCATTGGACCATAGATTTATTAAACTAATACTTTGGAAGTATGTAGTTTAATGAATTATAAATTGCCTTGGATAGTTTTCTTTACTTCGTAACATAGTTAATGAATTGTCATGACTTAGTTACGTGTTTCCTAAAGAATATATATTGAAAAGTCTTGAATGGTTCTAGAACTTTCAATATATTTCTGATGAAATGCGGATATAATATTTTGATTGGTTCAAATCTATTCTATTTGAAGTGTTGAAAACTATGTCTTTAAAATTCATCGTGAGTCTTTGAACTGTTCAAAGATGTTTGATATGATCAAACATATGAATTTATGGTAATTAGTTCTAAAGTTATTTAATGAATGTGATTCTTACTCAATATTATTCTTCTACGATTCCATCGTAATGGAATTGGTTAGTGGGAGTGTTGGGTTTCTAGATTAGTCCCAAGATCGATTTCAAGCAATGAAATCATGTGTGAATATAACAAAAAAGCATGGCGGAATCATACTTACATTGATCGACTTTTGCGATGCAAGGAACAACAAAAATCTTCAAGCTTTCCTTCCATGGTGCTCTCGGTTTTGCCCCTCCATTTTGGGCTCCATTTGCTCGGCCAAGCTCCAAGCTTGGGTATGTATTCCATGCCCACGGGTGGGTTTCCCTATCACCTTCGCAAGACCCCGAATGTGTGCTAGCACTCTAGGAATTTTGCCACAAAACTTCCTAAGCTTCTCATTCATCTTACGGTATTTGCAGAAAAAATGAAGGAAGAAAATGGCCCAAGGCCGAGAGATATGAGAGAGTGAGAAGAGATAATGTTTTTGAGTGTTGTGTGTGGTTTTGATTTCCAAAATCAATAATAAACATATACCAAAAATTTGATATTTGCCTTTCAAAAAAGTCAACCAATTTTTGGAGCTAAAAGGCAATTAATGCCTTCCAACCACCACCATCACTATTCACATCAAATGTGACTAGACATCACATCACTCAAAGTAACTAGACATCACATCAATCAAAGTGACTAATGATATGATGCTAGATGTGACTTATGAGCCACTCTTGAATTCGAAATGCGAGTGGGCCCGCAAACATTCCCGGGCTCGAGTTCGTTAATTCCGAATTAACGAATTTTCCGTTGCGACGTAATTAAATCAAATTTAAGTAAATAATTTTGCCTAGCAAAATTACTATTCACGTCGCTAGCGAATTAATTCTAAATTAACTCGTTCGCCCGAATTAAAATCTAATTTTAATTCCGCGTCGAAATCCAATTTCGTATAATATATCGAATATATTATTTATCGATTAATTCCAAATTAATCGTTCTCTCTTTAAATAATATTTTATCCCAGATAAAATATCTCCGTAATTAATCCCAGATTAATTCTCTCTCTCTCTTATAATTAATCCCATATTAATAAAGTGCGAGTCATACGTCATCCGTGAATCTTCGGGAAGCGACCCATGAGATCCCCGGATATGTTGGCAGTTAATCCGGTCGTCGGACTATCCGAACACGTACGTACCTAGTACTACGTTTATACCGATTTACAAGACATGGTTGGCTTCTAGCAAAGCACCGTGCCTACCCAATTCTCCAGAAATATTCTTAAAGGAATATGTGATCTATATCAGGCGTAGTATACATAGTATTGCGTATTACGATCCAGTATCAGATGTCACGTGCTAGGCCTGGGGCTGGAATTGTGCCTGCCTCGTACGAAGCACATATCGGATCTCTGGTAACTAGTCTCTATAATCGGATAATCATGACCTAGTCATATTATCCCGATAGCTGCAGCATAAAAGAGCACCAGTTCCGTATCCTACGTGATCATCATCTCCACTATGACTGGAGTGATACTTCCGTCTTGACATCACACCCAATACACTACGATTCTCAATATACCCAGAAGAGGCGTACACAGAACCTGTTAAAGCCCTGGATGACCAAAACCAAAGTATATTGATTGTCGGAAGTATTAGCGGTGCAAGTCTCAGGTTAAGACCAAATACACCTACCCTGATTCGGACTTCCATAGACACATAGTCATACTACCAATAGAATTAAGAGGGGTCTATCCAAAGCGAATCTGTTTCCGTACCATCGGTAAACACAACCTCCTATTACACTTGCATGAGTATCCTATACCCAAATATATGAGAACTATATCGTTATGCTCCCACAACGCGCACAAGTGTAATACTAGTCTTTTACGCATTATCGATGTCCAATCTCGATAATACTCTGACTAGGGATATTTAATGATTAAACCTTCGTGGATTGATACTTTTCCATATCATCTCAATCCAGAACTAAACATATAGACCTTTCATCATTTATATATCTTGGTAATCTAATTACAATGATAAAGGGAATTTTCCGTTGTCACATAGTTAATTTGTACAACAATACCATGATCTGTACAAATAGCTCCAAGCGATCGAGGACAATAGGCATTGAAGATAATGATGAAAAAGACGAGATCGACGCAGCTAAACCCGCAACAAAATCGAGTTCTAGGCCATCTACGGTCGAGCAACACAATCTCATAACCTTGTAAATCTGCTGACGAAAGCAATATATCAGCATAAACATGAGCGACCCGTACATAGTTCAAGTGTTGGACACTTGAGTGATTGGCTATAGGCCAAGTGGGAGATTGTTGGACAATTATGACCCATAGCATCACTATTTTGTAAAGGACATGGTGTGCTTGTACAAAATTAACTATGTGACAAAGGAAATTACTCTTTTATCATTTTGTAATTGGATTACTTAGATATATAAATGATAAAAGTCCATATGATTAGTACCAGATTAATAAGATATGAGACAATATTAATCCACGAAAGGTTTAATCATTAAATATCCTTAGTCGTAGTATTATCGAGACTGGACATCGATAATGTGGAATAGGCTAGTTATGAGAGCTTAATGGCATAGTTATCATATATTTAAGTATTGGATACTTATGCAAGTGTGATAGGAGGTTCTGTTTGCCGATGGTACATGAACAACTTCGCTCTGGATAGAGCCCTCAGAATCCCATTGGTAGTATGATTATATTTTTATGGGAATCCGAATCAGGATAGGTGTATTTGGTCTTAACTTGAGACTTACATCGCTAATACTTGCGACAATCAGTACGCTTTGGTTTTGATCGTCCGGGGCTTTAACAGGTAATGTGTACGCCTCTTCTGGGTTTACTGAGAATCGTAGTGTATTGGGTGTGATGTCAAGATGGAAGTATCACTTCATTCATATGGAGATGATGATCACGCAGGATACAGATCTAGTACTCTTAAGTACTGCAGTCATCGGGATAATATGACTAGGTCATGATTATCCGATTATAGAGACTAGTTGCCAGTGATCCAATATATGCTTCGTACGGGGCAGACACAATTCCAGCCCTAGGCCTAGCATGTGACATTCGATACTGGATTGTAATACGCAATACTTAGTATACTACGTCTGATGAAGATTATATATTCCTTTAAAGAATATTTCTGGAGAATTGGGTAGGCACGGTGTTTTGCTAGAAGCCAACCATGCCATGTAAATCGGTAAGAACGTGGTACCGGGTACGCACGTGTTCGGATAGTCCGATGACCGTATTTACTGCCAACATATCCAGCGATCTCTTGGGTCGCTTCCCAAAGATTCACCGATGAGATTTGACTAGAACAGAATTAATCTGGGATTAATTATGAAAGAGAAAATTAATCTGGGATTAATTATGAAAGAGAAAATTAATCTGGGATTAATTACGGCAAGAATTAATCTGGGATTAATTAACAGAGAAAGAATTAATTTGGGATTAATTGCGTCGAGAATTTATCTGGGATTAAATTCGTCGAGAAGAGAGAACGCGGTTAATTTGGAATTAATCGGTAAAATAAATTTAATAGTTAAATTGGATTTTTCTATTTGATTTATTAATATTGGCTAAAATAATATATTAGATATATTAATTAAAATCGGATTTCAATACGGAATTAAAATTGGATTTTAATTCAAGCGAATGAATTAATTTGGAATTAATTCGTAAGCGACTTCCGTAATAATTTTGTTAGACATTATTATTTAATTAAATTAGATTTAATTATGTCCCGATGAAAAATTCGTTTAATCGGATTAAAATAACCCGAGCCCGAAGTGTGTTGAGCAAGCCACTTGAATTTTGAATTTAAAGTGGGGCCCACCAACTTACATCATAAGTCACCTTTTGGTGATAGAAGTTGGTGGTGGATTTTTGTTGGAAACTTGTATTACACACTTTGACTTTTGCTTTTTTGAAAAGTATATACACTTTTTGGAAAAAGGATTTGGTAAAACAAAATACAAAACTTCATCTCTCTTCTCCTCTCTCACATGGCTGAAACCTTGCTTTTCTTGGAGGAAAATTTTTTCTTTCAAAATTTGTTCTTGCTAGAACATTAAGGAGTCAAAAGATGGTGATAGGGAAACTCACTCATGAGTTTGGAATGCAAACACAAATCTTGGAGCTTCCGAAACGAAAAGATTTTTGAAATCATACATCCACTCATTGTAAGTATTTTTCCGCAACTTCTTTGAATATTCACACACGAATCACTCTTAGAGATCCTTGGCATGTTCTAGGAACACTAACAAAGGCATCAAATTCTTATACGCATGTCACTTTTGATGAAAATGTGACATGTCATACTTGCAATAAGAAATGACATAAAATATTTGATTGCATGTATAATTATATAAAAGTGAATGCATGGGTTTCCCAAGGAACCAAGACTAACCCAAACGGACCCAAGAAAATTTAGATACCAAAATGCTCTTAAATGATTTTGTAACGGAGCTTTGGGAATGGTTAATTAATGAGAAATGAAAATTAATCCTAAATACTTAAAAAAGATAAGAAAAAAGCTCAACAAGAAGAATATCAAAACTCTACCTAAAAAATGAATGAATTTGATAATTGATAGATTTGTCACCAAGTGACAACGGTAATAGGTAAAATCGGTATTTATGGAAATATTGGTACCATTTCCTCCAACTTATATATGTATGCTTATTGATTTGAATTGGATTTGATTGTGAAACATACTAGTGATTAGGCAATTTGAATTTAATTTGGTATCATGTTATGCTTAATCATATTTTTAATCTTATTAAACTTGAGGCCATTTTGTCGAAAATTAACTCAGATCTCGTTTCGCAAACCTTGTGGGATTGGTATACCTGTCTCGGATAGCGCTTACCGATCTAGGTTAGTGCTTACCGATTTGTGAGACCGGCATTCCAATTAGTATACTGGACTCTACGTTTTAAAATGCCAGTCGCGTATTTCTTCTTCCATTTCGTCTCAAACTTTCTCATTTGCCTCCCAAATCAGTTCTTCTTCACTCATAAGGTAATTTCCTTCACTTCATACTCTCTATTATTCATCATTTTCCTTTATTGATCTTAGATCTGTGGATTTCTCTTAAAACCCTCTTAGAACCCTAGGTTTTAAAATTTCTAAGATTCGCACATTTGGTGTATTTTTTTTGGTTAAAATTTCTTATTTAAAATCATTCTAGAAACTGTTTAGCCATTATCCTTCATCGTTTTGCACTCATTTTTTCGATTTTGAAAAACCCTAAATTCAAGCAAATTTTGGCCAAATACCCTAAATTCAGTATTTTTTTATTTTTTTTTTGCAAAATAGACACTTTGTTCCCCAGTGCTATTTTCAAAATGCTCGACAAACTCGTATTTATAATGATCATATTAGAAACAAAGTGATTTCCAAACAATATTTTTACGATATTGACGAATTAGTCGATTTTTCGTGTTATGAGATTCTCAATCATCATGGGCTAAATCATTTTTGTCAAATCTGTGACCATATTTCCCTGAATCTCGTTAAAATGTTTTATACTAACATGAAGTTTCCTATCGCTACCCATGGAGCTTTTAAAATCGAGGTCAACAAAATTTCCTTTTGTGTGACTCCCAATTCTATTAACCGCCTCATTCGTACTACTCTTTCCCGATCCGTTTGTGCCTGTGCCCATTGGCAATTTCGTGAACATGAGGGTATTTCTGAGACCCATAATGGAATTTTTCCAGAAAGACGCTCATGTCCATCATCCTTATCTGGATATTCATGTCCTTAAGAAGGTTGAATTAAGCTTTGATATGCAAGTTCTTACAGAAGTTGTTCAGTCTATCATTTTACCTCGCAAAGGCCACATTAATAAGGTCAACCTTTTAGATATCTAGGCCATTGGTTCTTTGGGGCTTAGTATTCCCATAGATACAGGTATCTTGTTTATCAGTACATGCAAATCGCCCGCTCTCATCCCCAACAGAGTCTTCCCTACGGCTCTCTAATCACCCAGATTCTACTAAAATATCATGTCTCGATCACCAATGATGAGCCATCCTTGGTCATTTCTCTTCACCAGCGAATCACTTTAGCCAAGTTCCATGCCAAACAATGGGAGAAAGTCGACAGAGTTTGGCATATGAAGACTAAAAATAAAGCTCATGAAGCCTCCAGCTCCAAGCGATCGAGGACAATAGGCATTGAAGATAATGATGAAAAAGACGAGATCGACGCAGCTAAACCCGCAACAACATCGAGTTCTAGGCCATCTACGGTCGAGCAACACAATCTCATCATGGCTAGACTTGATTCCCTTTTAGATAGCATAGGCACTCTCTCCGCCAAACTTTCCACCTCTTTCACTACCTTCAGCACTCTCGTGGATCAGAGGTTCAATGCTCAGCAACATACTTAAACTCTTTAAAATGAATGATTTTTTGGATGCTTGAAAATGAACCAAAGACTTCTTTTTTATAGGCATGAAAATGTGCCTTTGTGAGCACCCTTTGGTTTAGGGTGTAACCCTCCTAAGGGTTATACCCTTATTCCTAGTGCATTTTGAAGTCTAGAAATACATACATTCACTTTAGAGGATATGTCCATTCATTTTTGTGCCTTTCCCATAAGACACTTCTTAAAGGGCATGTATCTCCTACATTTTTACTATATATTAGAGAATTTTCCTACAATAAAAAAAAAAAAAAAAAATAAAAAAATAACATTATTTTAATAATGATTTTGTCTATGTTTAATCTCAGTTTGATCTCCACAATTTCCTAATCGAGTTGATTTGGCTCTAGATGGGAAAAATCTTAGTCATCTATGCAACGATTCTATAACCTGTGTAGGTTACTCGTACTTCGATTGTATCAAATGATCACTCATAGACAGGGACTCTGCGTGGCACGTTTTATATATAAAATCTGCTTTCTTTTGCTTTTGTTTTAGTTCAAATGGGATTTTAACCTATATGCTGATGGTGGTGATTTGTTGCTGCAGTCTAAAATCAACAAATGGGCAATTTCTGGTATCCGGCAATGTATTGGCCGGCACTCGAAACACCAGAACAATTTCCTTCGGCATTGCCGTGGCCACCCAAGCGGCAATTGGCGGTTGTGGCAGTTACATTGAACCTTCTACCAAGTTAGTAGCTAGGGAAGGTAACGAGTATGTATTAAAATATCAATATTTGTATTTGTATCGTTTAATTAACAGATATGAAAATTATTTATTTATCCGTCCTTAACATACTAGACCCTCGTGCGAGTTCCTTTTCACATGTGGATTTTTTTCTCTATTTACACAAAAATGTCAATATCCGTATTTAACCCATCCATCCAACATGCATAAAAAATTATCTCCTTGCCCCTAAGATAGCAAGCCCTAAAACCTCAATCCCCACGGAGATTTTGTCAAAACCACAAATATTATTTGGGAAGAATCATTCACTTGCTTGTTGTTTCACTTTTTGGGCTTAGGATTTTGCTCATGTCGTAGGCCTACCTACCAAGTGGGTCCTGAAAATTGCAACAAAGTTGGGCTTGACTCAAATTCTTGCTCTTGGTTCTCTTCTTTTCATCTCTCTTTTTCAACAACTCAAAAGTGGAAGAGAGATCAAATTCTTGAAATTCTTGATTGAATTCAGGTAATGGAATTGTTGTATGCAAAGAAAGAATACACAAGTTAGTATACATCAGCAGTATCTGGGGATGCAAACTCTGACTCGGTGCTACCAAAATGACCTCTGTTTTTTTACCATTACCAATATTAAAACTAGAGAATTATGAATTTGGGTGTGTAATCTTTTGCAACCGTCGCCTAATAATACCAACGAGGAATGACTTCACATTATTTTCTTTGCCTTCAATTGCTTAGTTTTTCTCCTTTTCTTTTTCTTTTTAAATTCTTTTAATGAAGCAGTAGCATATTGAATCCTTAGTGTAACGGTAAGGTTATTATGATCACGGGTTGGGAGAGATTGGATGCGTGGTGTAACGCACCTACACTCCAAGCTTGTCCATGGCCAATGACTTGCCCATGGCCGCTTGCGTGTGGTGCTAGTTTGCACTTTGTATTTATTCTTATTTTATTTTATTTTCTATTTTAGGGGGTGTGACAACTCAAACATCATGTGTGTTTCCTAATGACACTTGTGCAATGTCTTTAAAACCTCTTTAGGGGGGTGACCCGGGCACCTTAGAAGGGCCTTGGCCACCAGCATACTAGGGGCTTTAGCTGTGTACTCCCTCGCCCTTAGTTGGCTTGCTTAATGAAACATGCTTTCTTTTGATTTCTAATTGCTATGTCTGAATGTGTTGCTTGAATGTGTATCCAATATGTCTCACACGTGTTTCATTATCTCATGCCTTGTGGATGTGTGCTTATCGATATATGCTTTACTTTGTTGCCTAATAATGTTCCATTCTATAGATGGCTAACCATGGGCACGACCTTGCAGGGTCGATTCTAGGCTGACTTGTTAGGCGCAACGCTAACAAGTGCCGCACGGACCGAACTTGGTGACACCAAAGTTTTGCCCGTGACACGTGGCATATAGCTATTGCTTGTTTATAAAAAAAAAATTAAAAAATTAAAAATTATAATCTTTTGTAGTTAAATTTTAATTATTGGGTTGGAGAGAAACATTGCACCAAATTTAGAGATACAGTTGGGGTGGCTCTTATCTTAAATTGTTGCCATCTTTTTACATTTTGTCTCACAATAAAGTATAATGACAACAAATAATATACGTAGCCGACCTCAATAAGACTTTTATTTGGTTTTGTTTGTTTAAGAGCAGCGGTTTAATGACTCGGCATGTTTTTGAGATGAAAATGCTCTCAATATACAACTCCAATCAACCTAAAATCGTATAGCTAGATAATGATCAAGAACGTAAATCCCAAAGAAGTTTCCATTTGACTGTATTCAATAGTGGCTAAAGCATTTCCTAAATGAAGTTACTTGCATGACAACAATGGCTTAATTATTGTTTGGAAAAAAATCAAGCATTTGTCCCCGTGGCTAGACGCACAGTAAAAGGAATTCAAGACCTTCCGCCAAAACCTGGCTTCAGAACCTCCAAACAGACGACTCCGAAAATCCCTCGTCAGAGTTTGAGCCTAACTTCAAAAGCCCCCCATCTGACTCCAGAACCTCTCGTCAGAGTCTGAGTCTGACTCCAGGGCCTCCATCAGAGTCTGAATTTTGGACCTCTCGACAGAACGTCCACTTCAGACTCGCCTCCTGAAAAGGCAAATAGAAATCATGCGAAGGATTAGCCTAGAATATCAGCACCGTAATTACGTGAATAAATAAGGAATCAGACAGCAAAATAAAAGTACTTTCCATTTTTTGAAGCTGATTGACTACTTAGAATGTGAACATTGTCAATCTGAGTTTCCTTATAATGAAAGATTATAAATAATGGAAGAATCCCTAGAGAAGGGGATCGATCTTTTGACTGATTCAGAAATAAGAGAGAACTTTTGGCCTGTTACAGTTGATTACTGATTTTATTGTTTCTTGCTCAAACAATTATAAAATTACGGCTTTGTTGAACCAAACTCCCAGTATGGCCACTGACTACATAGAAACTAAATTAAATTTGCAAAAATTCTGGCTGTTAGTTTGTAATGTCTAACTTTACATGAAGCACGCAAGTTGACGATTTCCAGCTGCAAGCAACTGCCAGGAAGCTCCCATCCAGCAAGGTCCAACTAACTTCAGCAACCAGCAGAATGAATCCAAGCAACCTTTCGGTAGAGTTGATTTGTGAAGAAAAAGCCAACCAACTTTAGGTGATCTCCATGAAATCAGGAGCAATTCCAGGGGTGAACAGTAGCCAAAGTTTGGCTATAAATTCAGCCATTCCAGTGAGTGTTAGAGCATCCCAGAGAGTTAGAATTGTATAGAGAGAGTTGAGGTTTTTTTAAGTTTCAAAGTGTAACTTTTTTGAATTCTATTTTTGAAGTAATAGATTTGAATTCGGTTTTTTTCCTCAAATACTCTCTAGAGTGATCGGTAAATCACAACAATGTGTATCAGGATTCTTTATATAATGAACATTGTGATATTTACTACTTTAAATTCAGCTGCTACACGCAAAAAAATATTTTTCCTGTCAAATTTCATGCCTTCTGATGTTTCCTGGAAATACACAGATCCGAAATTTGTGATCACAATCAACTCCATGGTGTGGACTCATAATAATTCAAATGAGCTACGAGTTGCTATCATTTCCTATTTCAGTGCAACGTAACGGTGAAATATTAGAGCACTATATAAGACAATTAGTTCACATCTCCATCGCCCAATGGTAGTCATGTTGAGGACATAAATTCTGAGTCTCTAAAGGCTCAAAAAGTCTTATTATCGACCGAAAATTAGAGGGTGTAGACTTCTTGTGTCATGCAGTTTTCCAGTAGATTTATTATAAATATATGTAGAATTATAACAACCATTAAAATAAATTGTTTCATCTCTATCCAAAAACTAAAGAAAGCAAGTTCACATCAAAATTTCGGATAAGATGATGGATAGTTGAGTTAGGACCATTCAAGAAAGTGGCAGTGGCAGTGGCTGCCTTGCTAGTGAGTCTTACGCTCCATTTAAAACAACCAACAACTAACAAGCATGTGAATTATCTGTGTAAGAACAAGCAGAGGCCAAGAATCCCAGAAAGTATGGCCACAGGCCAAGAATCCCAGAAAGTATGGCCACATTTTTTTCTAAGCTATTTCAGGATTTATGAATATTGACATTACAATATGTCAATATGGTTCGAAAATTGTGTTGTGGAAGAAATTTACAATATCCCACATTGTTTGGGATGGGTCTATGATGTATTGGGCTTTATTAGCATTGAAATCCTTTATAGTCATTGAAATCTTTTATACCAGATCTTAAGTTAGAGTCCAGGGTACATTTTTTTTTTTAAAATCTACGTTTCCAAAAAAAAAAAAAACAAGAAGAAGACCTTAATGCCAAGCCATGAGGAGCTCGTGGTTGGACTTGCAATTCACCAGGTGTTGGGCCGGTTGCTACAAAAGTAATCATATTATGATATATCTGTCTACTTCAATAGTCACTACACGTATTCATATCCTTATCATCTTTGAACTCAATGAATGAAAATATTAGAAGTTGAAATTTAATTAAGGTGGCTGTAAATGGATAAGGTCATTAGACTAATTAATCAAGTTTTCTTAAGGCAAATTATGTGTTATAATTTATAATCTGAGTGGGAAGAGCATCTGTATTAGTGGGCAATAAAGCTGCAGTTTTTTTTCCGGGCAAAAGAAGACATTGTCTTATTGGCAAGTAGACTGTCTGTGCTACAGAAGTCATCAAAGCAAAGGCTTCCCACTTCCCAGCAGCACCCAGCTACTTGGGTAGCCACTCTGCTTTATTCATTTTTTCTGTCAAACCCACAAGCTAAAATCTTTGAGTAGGTAATGTGGATCCACTCCTTCTTGAGTTTGGCTCTTATATTATATTGAAATTCATGGTTCTAACTTAACCCACAAACTAAGTTAAATGTTGTCTTATACTTATATTCATATATCAATATCACTCCGATGTGAAATATTTTCATCAATATTTAGAAGCACTTGTTCTTGCAGGGTCTGCTGCTACTCACGTTACTTGTTGAAGATAATTGGTTTGAACCCTTCAAAATGATCACTCTCAATTTGGGCATGATCCCTTTGGTTATGGTCGAAATGAATAGTCCTGTCTCTTTGGCTCTCAAAAGCCTAGATTAATGAAAAAGAACGTGTAACTGTAAACGCACTACAGCTGAATAAACTTTAGAAATTCTTAGACAATTTGGGGATGGACGATCAAGAAGAGTTAAAATAATTAAGCAAGAAATGGATAAAGCAGCAAATAAAAGGCACTGCAAGTAACCATATCTTGATAAAGATAAACTAAAGCCATTTCTTACAACTTTTCTTCCTCCAATGTTTGCTTCCATTTAAAAAATTGATGTCCTTTGATCCTCCCTTTAAAAAATTGTTTCATCTGAGATCAATCTGTTAAGACGGGCTGGAGTTATGTCGATTTGGGATGAAAAATCATTAAGAATTTCCGACCGAATTATTTGGGAACTCAAATCCTTATTGAAATTGTGAATTTTAGGTAAAAATGGAGATTTAGATACGAAAAATTATCCCGAATCTTAATCTAGATTTGAATTTTCTGCCATCCTTGATTACACTTGCAAGCTTTGACACCTGTCATATTCAATTCTTTTTCTTCATACTTTATCATCCTTTAGCCTTTGAGTGACTGTCACTTTTCATCATTACTCGAATAATACAAGCCTTTTGCCTTAAATAAACAAGTTCACAAATTAAAACATAACTTATAGCAAACAAAGATTCTGCAAACCCTTTTGAGAAATTCACATAATTTAGTGGGGTGAGGCAAAACTTTAATAAAGAAACAATCGATCGGATTCAGAAAGACAAAATTGAAAAAGATGGATGATGCTTGTTAAAAAGATAAATTAAAAACATTATCCACATCGGGTACTTTACACGGCATATTAAGGCATCATTTTTATAGAGATGATCCCAAGATGTGGATGGAAGTGTCCATTTACAAAGTATTAGCATTCTATTAATTAGCTAGTCTCATTGATACGCAGTCTCAATTCTTTAATCACATTTCTGATAAGTTTCATCAAGTTATCATTATTATATTTGACAGGAAGATTACAGAAATTGTCAAGCCTTAAATTTGATTGTTGTTTACAGGAGACAATCCACACAAGCAAATTTAGGAAAAATTAGGAGGCTTCAATATAAGAGCAGTTAATACTCATAGTAGTAAAGAAGTCAAAAAAATATCTTTTATATTAATAGGAATCACATATTAAAAATTATTTAGAGCCTCCCAAAACTCAGGCAGCTCCTGGTGTTCAATGTTCAGTTAATGATAATCATGTTCAACTTGATACTGTAAAGACCATAGAGGATGGAGTTAAATAATTTAATATTCATTTCTTATCATAAATTGGTTTTCAGACAAGATGAGAACTTTTACTTCTTAACTTTGTAGTGGGTGACCTATCCGGAAGTTATGTAACAAGCGCCTCAATACAACAAATGGTGTTAGAGCCTAGTCATGTGTTCGATATGCGGCATGGTTAGATGACATCGGGTAGATTTTGGTGCGGGTTTGATATTAGAAATATATTATCATTGCGGATTTTTAATTTTTAAACATAAATATTGTTTAAAAATATATTTATAAAATTTAAATATTAAATCAAATATATATAATGCATCAATCCAACATAAATTTCTCAATTTAATCATGAAAATTATACAAATATTTTAATCGAAAAAAAAATATCGAAAAAATATCATCCAACAAATAGTAGCATCCATATTACTCATATCATTCAACATAATAGGTAAACATCTTTAGATATAGTTGTTTAAAGATTTTTTTTTTTTTTTTTTTTAAATAGTTGTTTAAAGATTTTAGGGAAGCAGAAACACGATTTTTAGTTTTAATTGTTTAAAATGCACGTGTTTTGATATTTTATTAAAAAATTAATAATTTAAACTTAAGAATTTTTTTTTAAAAAAAATAGTATGTGGGTTTAGGGGATATTGACTGTGAGTATCTATTCATATTTGCTTATTATCAAACCCGCACAAAATCTATTTTTTTTTTTTAAACCTACTAAAATACTTACCAAATCCTACCCACATTGGGCATGTAATTGCGGATTTGTTAGGGAAATCCTAATAAATTTCATTTTAAAGATTATTTTTTTATTTTTCAATTATGATTATTAATAATTGCATATGAATTCTAGTTTTGTTTAATGTAACTTATAAAATTAAATTTATAAGGAAATACAAACTATGACACTAATAAGATTCATGACTTTGGTAAATTTATAATTCCAAGTATTTTCATTATTCTAAGTAAATATAAAAAATTTCATTCCCATACTCATGCAAAGTAAAAATAAGAAATTCTAAATTTTTTCATAATTAAAAATAAATATAAAAGAATATATATATATATATATATATATATATATATATATATATTAAGTAAATATAAAAAATTTCACACTACAATAAACAGATTCTTTAGCGTCCAAAGTTTTAGCGTCGCTTAAAAAATCATCGCCAAATATATATTTAGCATCGCCAAAATCGTGTGATGCTAAAAGTAACATATAGTGCATCACAAGGAAAAACGATGCTAAAAGTACAACATTCAACGTCGTAAAAAGACATTCGACGCTAAAAATATTGACATTTAGCATCGCATTAAAATTTTGATGCTAAATATCAACCTTCCACGGCGAATATAAGTTGCAACTATAAATATTATAATTTTAAGTGCCACTACCTATATTTGACGGTAAAGGTTACAACCTTTAACGTCGATACTTTACTTCGACACAAAAGAGTCATAATTTAACGTCGCACACTATATTATTGACGCTAAATATTATATGATTTAGCATCTAATATATATTGTGACGCTAAATGCCATATATTTAACGTCTATTGATACTGGTGACGCTAAAAGTCTGCAAAAAAATCAGTAGCCAACGCTCCATTCTGCTATTTATATTCATTCTTCTTATTCATTTTTCAATACCCACGTAAAATAAAATACATATTTTCAGCATTTTCAACCACAATCCAACTTTAAGCTATTATGGTATGTATTTTCTCTAATATATCATTATTTACCCATTATGTATTTTTAAGTAAATATTAGTTTATGAATTTAGCTAATTAATTAAGGTATGTATTTTAGTTTATCAGTTTATTATTATTATTTTTTATTTATCGATATTTTTGTTGAAATAGATATATGTTGGATGAGTGTGCCTAATAGATTGAGTATCGAATATCATAAAAGGTGAAAGAATTTATGAAAGCAACAAAACCAGTTGCTGATACGGAAGATCATGCATTGTCCATGTAATAACTGTTTGAATCGGCGAATGAAGCATTTGAAAGAAGTTATGGGTCACTTATACTTGCCGGGAATTTCAGCAACCTATCAGACGTGGGTTAACCATGGAGAAAATTACAACTTTGTCTCTTTTAATGGTGTTTTAAGATTATTGAAACTGAAAATATTGAAATCGTACTTGATTTGGTTGTCCCTGGAAAGATTCGAAATTTTATCGTAGTTTAGTCGATAATACCGTAAATCGTGATTCTGACGGCTTTTCGCCATTTGTTTTGACAAATGTGACTAGGACCTGAAGTGCTCGTGAAGCCAGGTAATAACCCATATGATGCGTTCTCAAACCGTTTTTTTCATGCTTTATATATATATATATATATATATATATATATATGATTGAATGGTTTAGGATAATTAAAGATGGGTTTGAGAAAAAAACTTCAAGGTCGGGTATATTTGAGATAATGGGCCATCACAGGTACGGACTCTCGTTATTGCTATAATATGTAGAGAAATGTTTAATGATGTCGATGTCTATTGATTCATGTGAGTGTTTGAATATGTAATAGTATGTTTATGTATATGTAAATGAATAAGCACATGAATAACCATTGATACATGTATTTGAATATGTATATGATGATAAGCTACGAACAATTTGAGTATACGAGATCGGTTAATGGAATAGGTTTGTTATTGATTATTACAAGTGATTTATTCGTATAGAGGTGGAATATTGAATTATGATGAGAAATGGGAAATAGGTTAAGTCATTCCTGAATAGGTATATTCAAACGATGAGCTTTAGTATCAAATGTTTTCAGATACAAACTCGAAAACTGAGTGTGTTTGATCGATAAAGAAGGAAGAAATGAAAGTTATTAAAGATAAAGCATTTGAATTAGTAGTAATATGTATAGTCATATGTATGTGTATGAGTGTTTGGATGATGACTTGGGTGTTTGTCATGTATGTGTTTGTGTATGGGGAATCATTGTTGGACAATTATGATCCATAGCATCACTATTTGTATAGAATATTGTGTTGTTGTACAAATTAACTATGTGACAAAGGAAATTGCTCTTTTATCATTTGTAATTAGATTACCGGGATATAGAAATGATAAAAGTCCATATGATTATACCAGATTAATAAGATATGAGACAGTATTAATCCACGTAAGGTTTAATCATTAAATATCCCTAGTCGTAGTATTATCAAGACTGGATATCGATAATGCGGAATAGTCTAGTATTACACTTGTCCGTGTTATGGAAGCGTAACAACATAGTTCTCATATATTTGGGTATTGGATACTCATGCAAGTGTAATATGAGGTTCTGTTTACTGAAGGTACGGAACCAGCTTCGCTCTGGATAGACCCCTCGAAATCTCATTGGTAGTATGACTATGTGTCTATGGGAATCCGAATCAGGTAGGAGTATTTGGTCTTAACTTGAGACTTTTATCGCTAATACTTGCGACAATCAGTATACTTTGGTTTTGGTCGTCAGGGGCTTTAACAGGTTCTGTGTACGCCTCATCTGGGTAAACTGAGAATCGTAGTGTATTGGGTGTGATGTCAAGATGGAAGTATCACTTCAGTCATATAGAGATGATGATCACGTAGGAACGGAACTAGTACTCTTAAGTACTGCAGTCATCGGGATAATATAACTAGGTCGTGATTATCCGATTATAGAGACTAGTTACCTGAGATCCGATATATGCTTCGTACGGGGTAGACACAATTCCAGCCATAGGCCTAGCATGTGACATCCGATACTGGATCGTAATACGCAATACTACGTATGCTACGCCTGACAAAGATTATATATTCATTTAAAGAATATTTCTGGAGAATTGGGTAAGCACGGTGCTTTGCTAGAAGCCAACCATGTCTTGCAAATCGGTAAGAACTTTGTACCGGGTACGCACGTGTTTGGATAGTCCGATGACCGTATTTACTGCCAACATATCCAAGGATCTCTTGGGTCACTTCCAAAGATTCACCGATGAGATTTGACTCGAACAAGAATTAATCTGGGATTAATTATGAAATAGAAAATTAATTTGGGATTAATTATGGCAAGAATTAATCTGGGATTAATTGACAGAGAAAGAATTAATCTGAGGTTAATTGCGTCGAGAATTTATCTGGGATTAAATTCGTCGAGAAGAGAGAACGCAGTTAATTTGTAATTAATCGGTAAAATAAATTAATAGTTAAATTGGATTTTTCTATTTAATTTATTTAATTGGGCTAAAATAATATATTAGATATATTAATTGAAATTAGATTTCAACGCGGAATTAAAATTGGATTTTAATTCAAGCGAACAAATTATTTTAGAATTAATTCTTAAGCGACTTCCGTAATAATTTTGCGATGCATTATTATTTAATTAAATTGGATTTAATTACGTCACGACGGAAAATTCGTTTAGTCGGATTAAACGAAACCGGGCCCAAAGTGTATTGTGTTGACCAACTTGAATTTTGAATTCAAAGTGGTGAGACCCACTAAATTACATCAACTTGACTCACATCACTAGTCATTTGTTGATGTATGTGGTTGGATGCATTTAATGCATTTTTCCAACACACTTAACTTTAGTTTTTGGAAAATATAAAAGGCAAGTGGTTTAGTTTTGTTAGACACTACTATTCACTCTTCTCTCCCTCCATGGCCGATTTTCATGCTCTTTCTTTTGGAATTTTTGTTGCAAAAATTCTACTTGAAGGCTTGGAGCTTCCAAAAAAGGAGAAAAAGTCTTGAACTTCATCCGATCAAAGTGAGTATTTCTGCAACTTTCTTTGGTTTATTCACCCACAAATCACTCTTAGATGATCTTGGCATGTTCTAGGAACACTTACAATGGTATCAGAGCGAGATCTAAGCTTGATTTGAGTTTAGGGTTTGTAAACATTAATTTGGGATTTTTGTGTTTGGACCATGATTTGCCTAAATTGGTTGTTTGGTTATGTTGGTATGATGTTGAATTGGATTTGTGCATCCTTGATTTTGTGAAAAATTGATAGGATTAATTTTCCCCAAAATATATCCCTTGGCCGAATACATGAACCCTAGGTGCATCATGGTGATTTTTGATTTTAGACCATTGGATGTGTTTAAAAGCATGAAATATATTGATTGTTGATTTAATTTGATTGAAATCAAATTGATTGAAGTTTTGTGCCATATTGCCGAGAATACCATAAGCATGTATAGATTGATTTTGCTTCAATTTGTGTTGGACATAAGTTGATTAATTAAAACATGATTAATTAGTATAATTGGTATTTTGGAAATATTAATTTAACTAATTAATTGTGGCTAATACGCTTTAATTAAATAATTGTGATATTTGGAATAGGGCTAATATTGTTGTATTTGGGCTTAATGGGCTTGGTTGGGCCAAGTTGGTTTAGGACAATTGGATTGGATCCAAATTGGGCCTAAAACCATACCATAAAGTCCAAATAGAATAATTGGGCCTTTAATAATTTAATTGGGCCTAATGGGACTAAATTGATTTTATGGCATAGGGTGATTCCTAAATTGGGCCTTGGCATCTTGGGTTTGATCCATAATGGCCAAAGCCGATGCCTAAAGAATTAATTAAAAGCCCATTGGACTTTAATTGAATAGTATTAGATACTAATTGGGCTTTTGAGACCCATAAAGATTGGATTTAGAATTCAAGTCTAAAATGCACATTTAAAAGTGTAATTATTTAATTTGGAATTAAATATGAATTAGTATTGAATATAATTTAAATTTGATTTAAAATTGTAGTTCGATATAATTCAAGAATACATACCTTGAGTATTTATTCTTAAACGAGTTGGACTCGCGCAAATCAAATCGTTGTTTGAACATTGAATGATCATTATTTCAAAGATTAATTAATTGGATTAGATTGATTGAATAACATGCTATGTGTGAATACTTGGATGTATATGTATGAATAATGTATATCTGATGGATATTAGAAGGTTAAGGGTAATTTTGGAAATTGTTGTAATAAATTTAGAATTTATTTAAAGTGGACCTGCGAGTCCAGCCTATTATCTCCTTATCTCATTGTATTTCTCTTTTCACCAATCCCCCTAAATGTAAATGAGGTTTCTTTAGAAGTATTATGTAATTGGGTAGAAGTATGAATAGTGCTAGCGGGAGAGAGGAAAGAGAGAGAATTGTTCTAGGAACAAAGTTTGTTATATATCCATCTGAATATCATTATTATTTTATTCGCGCCTTATTATGCTTTTAAAATACATGCTTAAGGGTGTATGATGAGACCTAATTAAAGATAATAAATTGGTTGCCAAATCGCGACAAAAAACCCTCATTTTATATTAAGCGTGTGATTTGTTGGCCAAAGTCAAGGTCACTTCTTGTTCACTGACCTCGATTACGAAGCTTTCCCACTGTCAATGGGTCATGCTTAACTGGTTTCATTAAGCTTGTTGAGCCAAAGCCAAGGCTTAGTTGATTCAGAGGAAAAATGTTAGGGAATATATTGGATACATTGGCATATATTGGATATATGTTTCGGACTTGGAGGTCCACCTACTGGATCTAGAAATTGGATCGGATCCAATTGATCTTATAGATCTACCTAGTTAAGTTTCATACAACTTATTGGCCAAAGTCAAGGTTGTGTGTTATTTAACGGGATCCTAACCCACTAGGAAACTAGGTTTCCCGAGTACTCCACAGAGGGTTAGAGGCTCGCTGAAAAATAGTGGGAGACAAGTATTAAATTTGCAATTTCGTTTAGATACTTGCCAATACGCGCTCATTTCATTATTCGTCATTAATTATTTTTAAATATATTAGTTGGACTAATATTCAATTGTTGTTTTAATTAAACAGTTAGACTGTATTCAAACTACCTCATTTATAGTTGGTTATATAATTGGATTATAGTAATCAATACATTTGAATTTAACCGATCATTTATAGTTGGTTATATAGTTAGACTATAGTAATCATTACATTTGATTGTGCCCGAAATCGTTGATTGGATAGTTGGACTATAGCAATCATTATAACTGGAAAGATTAGCGTTAAAGAACATAATCATAGGTGAAAATATCTTTTACGGCTTTAATTTTCCATATTGGGAAATGAATCTCAGGATAGTCCTGGGAGCTGAGAAGTTACTCTATGTAATAGAGAAACCTCTCGGGCCTAAGCCCGGATTTGAACAAATATTAGAGCATGAGCTTTGGAAGACTCATCGTGATGATAACTTTTAGTGCTCAATCCGTTATGCTTGCCGTAAAGACTTCTTAATTTCCTCGTCAAAACTAAGGATTAGATCCTTATAGTATGATATTGAAATTGAAGGATCTTCATAGATCCAATATTAGATCTTGGAAGTACTAATTGCAATAGAAAACTCTTGGAGAGTTAATGGCTATGCTCAAGGAGACAGAGTCAGAACTTGCAAAAGGGCAAGAAGCGCAAATCGGATCTTACTTCGACATCCCAGAAGGCCAAGGCTTGGCCGAAGGCTTCTGAGGGTGTGAAGAAAAGGGCAAGGCTAAATCGTCACAGTCTTCTAGGAAGAAAAAGGACATATCCCAACATGTCTGCCTAAACTGTGGCAAACGGGGTCACATGAAGCGTGACTGTCGTATGGACAAAGGCAGACATAAAGGAATTGAAGACGGGCAAGGCTCTGAATTCAGGTATGTTTGTCATAAATATATCCACTGCTAGTTTTAAAATTCGATTTTGATACTTGGTGTGATACATACATAAGTACTGATGTGCGGGATCTGCTAATTAGCAGGAGTCTGGCTTCAGTTGAGATAGACCTTTAAGTCAGAAACGGAACGAGAGTCATTGTTTTGGCCGTAGAAACCTAAGTTTTGGAACTGCCCTTTGGGCATGTACTTAAATTAGGAAACTGTTATAATGTATCTAGTTTGACTAGAAACATTATCTCTGTATCTAGTTTAACCCGTTGCGGGTATACCTTTATATTCTAGAACACTAAGTGTTTTATTTATAAAGATGATATTGAGATAAGCACACTAGATGTGAATAACATAATTTAAATTTAGAATATAAATGAATCTCAAACATATAATATGACAAACAAAAAGCTCAAACTGAATAAATCTGTTGAACTTAAAAATGGCATTGTTGTCTGGGACACATTAACAAGACTCGTATATCCACACATTCGAAGAGTGGATACTAGGAAGGATTTGATTCTAATTCAAATGATGTCTACGAATCTAGTTTATTAGGCAAAGTGCCTAAAACACCTTTTACTTGGTAAAAATGCAAGTGTCATCGATCTGTTAGCCCTCATTCATTGTGACGTAAGTGGGCCCATGTCTAGCTAGGCTAGAGGTGGATATGAATACTTCTTAACCTTTACGGATGTGGCATCGCATTACGGTTATGTGTATCTTATGAAACACAAGTCAGAAACTTTTGAGTAATTCAAAAAGTTTTGACACGAAGTAAGAAAATAGACCGGTAAAAGTATTAAAAACATTACGGTCGGACCATAGTGTAAAATACTTAAACATATGAGTTTCAAGATTACTTGAAAGAGTATGGTATTCTTTCACAGTGGACTCCTCATAGGACACCTCAATTTGACAGTGTGTCCGAACAGAGAAACCGAACTTTGTTGGACATGGTAAGGTTAATGATGAGTTGCTCTGAGCTACCAATTTCCTTCCTAGGATACGCATTAAACAGTGCAATACTTATTTTGAATAAGGTTCCATGAAAATCTGTTAGACAGACTTCATATTAGATATGAACAGGAAAGAAACCGGGTTTCTCATTCCTGAAAATTTAGGGATGCTGGGCATATAATTGAATGTTTGGATGATACCAAACTAGAACCCAAATCGGATAAGTGCTTATTTGTAGGTTGTCCAAGGGAAACCAAAGTATAGTACTTATAAAACTCACAAGAGAACAATGTAATTGTTGCTCTCCATGCGGTTTTCCTAAGAGGAATACCTAAATGCAGTGGTAAGTGGAGGAAAGTAGAATTCGATGAAAATCGGAGTAATACTATTCTAGGCACCGAGTCCTCACGGAACACCAACAATTCATCAGGGATAAAACTATACCAATAATCTTCGAATACACAAGAATCGCGTAGGTCGGAGAGAGTCAGAAAACAACCTGGGAGATATGGGTTTCTGATCTCACCTCATGTAGATATCAATCTTATTGAGGAAGACGAACCGGCTACGTATGAGGAAATGATACAAGGTATCGACTCCTTTTATGGAAAAGAGCCTTGAAGTCCGAAATGGATTCCATGTATACCAACCATGTTTGGACAATGGTTGATGTACCAGAAGGCATTGTGCCTATTGGTACTAAATGAGTCTTTAAGGAAGACATACATGGATGGCAACATACAAATATACACAGCTAGGCTTGTACAGAAAGGGTATCGTCAACGACATAGTGTCGCCCATGATGAAATTTTTTCACCTGTTGCCATGATTAAATCCATTTGGATAATGCTTGCTAATGCTGCATATTTCATTTATGAAATATGGCATATGGACGTCAAAATCGCTTTCCTTAACGAAAACCTTTTGGAGGATATTTACAACACCTTGACGGTTTTGTCGTACCATAATAAGCAAACAAGATTTGCAAGTTAAATCGATCCATTTATGGATTGAAGCAATCACAGCGTTCTTGGAACCAACGTTTTGACGAGATCATAATGGTATATGATTTCATTCAAAACGAATATGATTCTTGTCTATATAAGAAGGTTAGTGGGAGCGCACTAACAATGAATGTCTTATAAGTTGATGATATATTTCTTCTTTGCAATAACATTCCCATAATATAATCGCTGAAAGCTTGGCTTTCATTAAAATTCTCCATGGAATACCCTGGAGAAACAGACTTTATTCTAGGAATAAAGATCTACGGGGATAGATCTAGAAAGCTGCTGACAACCCTCCCAGAGCTAGTACGTTTTTTGAAATGTATGTGACCTGATGTCTCATATGCTTTGAGCATATGTAGACGCTATAAGGCCAATCCAAGTGATGGTCACTTGATTGATGTAAAGAACATCCTTGAGTACGTTTTTTGAAATGTATGTGACCTGATGTCTCATATGCTTTGAGCATATGTAGACGCTATATAAGGCCAATCCAGTGATGGTCACTTGATTGATGTAAAGAACATCCTTGAGTATCGTAGACGAACTAAGGATGCTTTCTTAATTTATTGAGAAGGAGAACTTGAGGTAACTGGGTTCACCGTTGCAAGTTTCCAAACCGACAAAGACAACTTTAAGTCGCAATAAGGGTACATATTTAGTTTGAATAACGAAACAGTGAGCTGGAAATCTTCCAAGCAAGATACTGTTGCCGAATAAATAACAAAAATCAGAACATTGCTGCAGCTGAGGCAGCAAAAGAAGCATTTTGGATCTATATAATCCTAATTAGATTAGGTGTAGTTCTGTTAGCAGCTGAGCTATGATACAGCGCAGGCTAAGGAACCGCGGTCTCATCAATGATCCAAGTATATACTTCGACTATTTCATCTGATTCTTCAGATCATACATCATGGCGATGTGATGATCGAATAAAATGCATCAGATGATAACATTGCAAATCCGCTGATGAAAGTTGTTTCTCAGCATAAGTTTGAGCGACTCATACATAGTTCAGGTGTAGGACACTTGAGTGATTGGCTATAGGCCAAGTGGGAGATTGTTGGACAAACCCATAGCATCACTATTTGTACAGACCATGGTGTTGTTGTACAAATTAACTATGTGACAAAGGAAATTCCTCTTTTATCATTTGTAATTGGATTACCGGGATATATAAATGATAAAAGTCCATATGATTAGTACGAGATTAATATGATATGAGATAATATTAATCCACGTAAGGTTTAATCATTAAATATCCCTAGTCGTAGTATTATCGAGACTGGACATCGATAATACGGAATAGGCTAGTATTACACTTGTGCATGTTATGGAGCGTAATGGCATAGTTCTCATATATTTGGGTATTGGATACTTATGCAAGTGTAATATGAGGTTCTGTTTACTGAAGGTACGGAACCAGGTTCGCTCTGGATAGACCCTTCGGAATCCCATTGGTAGTATGACTATGTGTCTATGGGAATCCGAATCAGGGTAGGTGTATTTGGTCTTAACCTGAGACTTGCATCACTAATACTTGCTACAATCAATATACTTTGGTTTTGGTCGTCCGAGGCTTTAACAGGTTCTGTGTACGACTCTTCTGGGTATACTGAGAATCGTAGTGTATTGGGTGTGATGTCAAGATAGAAGTATTACTTAAGTCATATGGAGATGATGATCACGTAGGAACGGAACTAGTACTCTGAAGTACTACAGTCATCGGAATAATATGACTAGGTTGTGATTATCCGATTATAGAGACTAGTTACCAGAGATCCGATATATGCTTCGTACGGGGCAAACACAATTCCAGCCACAGGCCTAGTATGTGACATCTGATACTGGATCGTAATACGCAATACTACGTATGCTACGCCTGACAAAGATTATATATTCCTTTAAAGAATATTTCTGGAGAATTGGGTAAGCACAGTGCTTTGCTAGAAGCCAACCATGTCTTGTAAATCGGTAAGAACGTGGTACCGGGTACGCACGTATTCAGATAGTCCGATGAGCGTATTTACCGCCAACATATCCAGGGATCTCTTGGGTCGCTTCCCAAAGATTCACCTATGAGATTTGACTCGAACAAGAATTAATCTGGGATTAATTCTGAAAGAGAAAATTAATCTGGGATTAATTACGGCAAGAATTAATCTGGGATTAATTGACAGAGAAAGAATTAATCTGGGGTTAATTGCGTCGAGAATTTATCTGGGATTAAATTCGTCGAGAGGAGAGAACGAGGTTAATTTGGAATTAATCTGTAAAATAAATTTAATAGTTAAATTGGATTTTTCTATTTAATTTATTTAATTGGGCTAAAATAATATATTAGATATATTAATTGAAATTAGATTTCAACGCGGAATTAAAATTGGATTTTAATTCAAGCGAACGAATTATTTTAGAATTAATTCGTAAGCGACTTCCGTAATAATTTTGCGAGACATTTTTATTTAATTAAATTGGATTTAATTACGTCGCGACGAAAAATTCGTTTATTCGGATTAAACGAAACCGGGCCCAAAGTGTGTTGTGTGGACCAACTTGAATTTTGAATTCAAAGTGGTGGGACCCACTAACTTACATCAACTTGACTCACATCACTAGTCATTTGTTGATGTAAGTGGTTGGATGCATTTAATGCATTTTTCCAACACACGTAACTTTAGTTTTTGGAAAATGTAAAAGGCAAGTGGTTTTTGGAAAACTAGTTTAGTTTTGTTAGACACTATTATTCACTCATCTCTCTCTATTCTCTACCTCCATGGCCGATTTTCATGCTATTTCTTTTGGAATTTTTGTCGCAAAAATTCTACTTGCTAGCACATTAAGAGTCAAAATAAGGTGATAGGGAAACCAATCCATGAGTTTGGAATTCAATTTGAAGGCTTGGAGCTTCCAACAAAAGAGAAAAAGTCTTGAACTTCATCCGATCAAAGTGAGTATTTCCGCAACTTTCTTTTGTTTATTCACACACAAATCACTCTTAGACGATATTGGCATGTTCTATGAACACTTACAATCATGTGATGAGTTTATTTTATATGGTATGAGTGCTTGTGTGTATGTTTAATTGGATGGTTCGTGGTTAGTAGTTAAGCTGGTGAATTCGTTTAGACAGAATTTATCTCATACTGTTCTAAAATAGATAATGAGTCCCGTATGAGCATTGTATCAGTAAGTCAGCCATATGTATATATTGTTTGATGGTATGTTCTTTGATGTTTTGATTGTTATGTGTGATTTGTGGTTGGTTGCATGATGATCATATGTGTGACTGTGTGTATGTATGTGTATAGTATAACTCGTCGAATATATGGATATTGTATGCTTATGTGAAATGAATGAATGCATGAATTTGAAAGCTAATGTAAGTATAAGATGTTATAAAGCATGTTTGTTAAGTTGTATTGGTGTGTATGTATATGTGTAAACTTGGGAATTTTTTTTACATGTATATAAAAGAGGTGTGCCACGGTATGTATAAATGCATATGAATCCTGAATGTTAAGCGAGTGAGGAAGTTTGCATTGAATTGAAAGAGTTTGTTTTAAAATGAAGAAAGTTTATTTAACTTGTTTGTTGTAATACTAGCATGG